>APFE031001622.1:29699-75614 GCA_000404065.3 Pinus taeda | reverse complement strand
CTGACTCAACTGATGAGAAACAATGAGTTGGATGAGACCATGATGGCACAAACTCCTATGCTGCTGAGCTGGGGACTGCCTCTGAAACACGGACTCCATCCTATGAATGTCATGGAAGAAGAAAACCGGGATGTTCATCATCCTCACTCGGGTAAAGTGCATCAACAGGCGAATGTGACAAGAGAAGACCTGTGAAAATATTCCCTCGCATGTAAAGTAATGCATGATAAGCCGCATGATTGGAGCATACTCTGCTCGGAGGAATCTGAAAGGAAAGACCCCTGACAAGTGACTCACAAATGTTGGCCTAACATATGGCTCAAAATAAACAAAATCCAGCATTTTGTGCTTGGGCCACACCTCACCCACATTCGGTATCCCGGTAGCCTCTAAAATCATCTCCGGAGATAGTACAAAATTCACCCCTGCAAGAGTGACCTGCCCATCATGAAGGTGTAAAACAAATAAACGTGCCAACTCCCTGTGATGCTGAATCTGAGCAAGCCTCTCATAGAACTGAAAACATGACATGTAACGAAAACCATTCATTGCCAAAGGACAAGCCTGCAATTCCGCCAAAGAGGTAGGTTCCTGTCTCCTATGATGACCACCTTTGCCCCCCTTACGAGGCCTCTGCTGTACCTCCATCTCTGTAGATGATGAATGGTCATCACCTTGCTCATAAGTCTCGGTGTCTGACATGGTTTCGGAGCAAGATGAGCAAGCTGAAAGATAAATAGAACTGCTGCCTCTGCCTGCAAAATGTTGAGAAGTATGTTGTTTTCAAGGGGAAAAAATCATAAGGGAAATGTTAGGGGAGGGAATTTTAATAAGGAATAGGAAAATATAAAAACAGGGATTTTTTTAGGGATAATTCACAAAATGTTAACATATCATCTCATCTTTCAGGAAATCATTTGCAACGAAATACCTTTATTAGGATTTTATCATAAGGGAAACCATGTATGATAGTGACCAAGGGAAAGTACATATGTTTCAACAGGGGTATGGGACAACATTTTTCATTTGAGTTTTTGTCCTTTAATGAAGCAAACTCTGTTATTTGAAAGGGATTCATATACATTTGGTCATGGGGGAAGGAGGGCTTTATTTACATTTTTGTCCAAAGGAGATTGACAACTTGAAAGGAGAAGAGAAAAAGGGAACACAGGGTTTGGTTTTGGGAGACACAGCAACATTATTTTGTAGACCATAACCACAGCAATATGTCCATTTTCTAAATATATACAGCTCCATTTTTTAATTTTTCTTTTTTTTATGAATGTCATAACAACAGCCTGCCTCTTTTTTTTATACACAGCAATATCTCTCTTTTCATATTTTGTCATTTTGGCATAATATTGCTATTTGTCTTTTCACATAATATTTTTATATGTTATTGTTATTCTTTTGTTTTCCTTGCTGTTGGTCCATTTAGTTTGTTTGTTGTGGGAGGGTATTAGGGTTTGGGTGGAATATGAGTGGCATTAGGGTTTTGTAAAGGGATTTGGGGAGGAATAGGTTTTTTTTAGGAATTTTGGGATGAGAAACTTAGTATTTCTTGCAAATGAAATAAGAGAAAACATGCATTAACATTTGTGAAATTAATTTAAAAGGAAACAAGGATGGGATAAGAGGGAGTTAAATCCTTGAGAAAACACACAAACCCTAGCATAATTGCCTACATTAACAACAGCCAAATTCACCAATTCTCTTGCAAATCTTAAAGGATAAAACCATTAGACACATCACCATTCAATCATCCCTTGCCATCATTGATGAATTTAGAGCCTACCTGGTCGATTTGGCACTTGGAGGGCGATTTAATTGATTTAGCGGTTTTCTGGCAAACCCAGGCTGAGTGGTCGCGCCCCAGGTTCGAGTGGTCGCGCCCCCTTTGAGTGGTCGTGCCCCTTCTGAAAACGCACTGTGGGAGTGGCTTTGAGTGGTCGCGCCCCGCCCAACTGGTCGCGCCCCAGTTTCGAGTGGTCGCGCCCCCTTGGAAATGACCGAAATGCTACAAATCGCCTTCCTTTGCTCTCTCTTGTGTTTTGCAAGTTTGCAAATGCATAATGAGGCCATGAAGAGGGAAATTTAGTCTTTATAGGTCCACATTAGAAAAAATTAAATCATCAAACCCACTTTCTAATGTTGTATGTTTTGACATTCATTTTAACACTGTTTTTTTAAGTTTCACTTTGCTGAAATTTATCTTTTGACGCTTTTAGCTTGGTTCTTTTTGCGTTGCTATCTGAGGACTTGGCGCGAAACCAGGGTTATTGCGGGATTCTAAGATTTTTGAAAATTTTCCTTATTTTTGCAAATTTTCACATGACCTTTTTAAAAACAGAGTTTTTAAATCCAAGGTATAAATGAGCTGTAGCTGATGAAAAATATCAAGGAACATATTTTCCATACCTCTTTCTGGCTTTCTGGGGACTATAGATTTTGACTATGACCTGCAGTGTGTTTTTGACCGAAACCCTAGGCCTAGACTTGGTTTCAAGACAAAAATAAAACAAGTGTGACACAAGTTTATTCAAATGATATGACCTGATTCAGCAAAGCCAAGAAGGGAACAAAGACCAGCTCCTCCATCAGTGTTATGGCATGCCTAACGGGATGCAAAACTGATGCTGATGAGACACCTACATATGCATATGCAAAGAGCTGTTGATCACCGATGGAGGGCTCAAGACCGACACTAACAGCGTGCATGCTTGTTAAGGCCATGGTAGAGGAGTTCAACAATTAGTACCACCAACATCAACAAAGTTTAACAATCAATGCCACCATGATCAAGGTTCTTAAAGGGCTTCATGCTCTTGATCAAATGCCAATCTCATACCCTCACACGTGATAGAATCGAATGGAAACATTGCAAACCCCCAAACCATGAAATCCTGAAAACCACTAAGTCTGTTGAATTTTGAGTGAAATCTAAAATTCTAGTTTCTCCACATGAAATCCAATGAGGTCGAAAGCACTCTCAAACATCCTGAGTCATTTCATGGTAATGTTAAAAATTTAAGTAAAAGGATGAAAATGAAAATTAAAGGAAATGTCACTTTTACTTTAAGAATTTAACATTACTATTAATTGCCAACATTGTTAGTGTTGAGATGTGTCAGGAAAATGAGAGGGTAGGCATGTTTTTCTTGGAGGGACTATTTTTGGAGGACAACAACCCCAAATTTCTCTCGAAACAACTTCAAAACTCACAAAAATGCATTTTGTGAGGGTTATAGTTGCCTTGGCAATAAACTAGCCAGTTTAGGACAAAACCGGCTGGTTTCATCTTAAACCGGCTGGTTAGGGCAAAAAAAATGCGAAATGAGGAGGTAAACCAGGTTTTTACGCTGGTTTGACCAGGTGGGCTTACTAAATGGCCGGTTTGACCGGTTACCAGTTCAGACTGGCCGTTTTTTAAAACATTGCCTCTAGCGTCTGCGTCACCTGCGTCAGCCTCTCTGGCCTTCACATCACCCTCTCTAGAGCTGCGCTGTCTCTCTTGGTGCTGCTCTGCCTATCTGCTATGTATTCTTTGGCCTTGGACTGAAGTCCCATTGCTGAACTGCCCCTCACTGCAACTCAGATCATTGGCTCGATTTTCTCAGAAATCCTTGCCCCAGACAAATAGAATTTTGTGATCAATTGGGTGTATCTCCAACTGACTCTCAAGCCTCCTTTTATACTTTTCTTGTTGATGAATCAATGGTCGTGGTCTGATCTTTAATCAATGGCTAAGACTAAAACAAGCTTGATCCTCGTCACTTAGAACCTTCTCACCCATATTCTTATTAATACACATTAATATTTTTATTTTCCTAAGTTTAGACTTAGGAACTCATTAAAAATATTAATTATTTTAATAACTCCTCATCCGGGTGGAATTTCTCCAAACGATTCCTGGGTTTTGGAGATCTCATATGTTCTAGGCTTCTAGCCCCTCCACAAAATTTCGGAGTTAGAGCACATTCGATGCTACCCAAAATTAACACATTGTTAGAGCACATTTCTCGCTAAGAGGGAGTGTCGATTTCTGGTAGCATCAGATGTGCTCTAAGTCTCAAAATTTGCAGGGAGGCTTAGACACATGCTTTTTCCAATACCCAAAAATTGTTTTGGGCAATTCCATCAGGAGATGGTTTTATTAAAATAATTAATTATTTTTAATGGGACCCTAAGTCTAAACTTAGGAAGTTAAAATAATTAAGGGTATTAATCTAATTGTAGGTGAAACTTCTAGAAGAAGACGAGGATCAAGTCAAAATGATCTTAAGCCATTGATTAAAAGTTAATTTGGGCTGTTGGTTGTTCAACAGAAAGATATAAGGAAAGGCTTGAGGGGCACTTAGAGAACACATAGAGGGGAGATTAGAAGTTCAATTTTCTGGAGCAGAGCAGTTGCTGGAGAGATTTTCTAAAGAGATATTTTGCAGTGAGGGGCAGGGGTAGTATCCGAAGGGAAATCTTTCCTGGTCAGAGAATACTTAGTAGAGAAGAGAGAGAGAGATCCAGCAGAGGCAGCACAAACCTAGAGAGGCTGACGCAGATCCACGTAGAGGTAGTGCAAAAGGCAAGAGGGAATCTGAAAATTTTGCTAAATTATCAATTGTTGAAGCCGGAAGCCGGGGTGTGAGACCAGGAGGTGCAAATTGAAGTTCCTGGGCAACAAGTCGATCAGCTGAAGGGGTGACACCGTCCCCAGAGGGTGTGACATTGGGTTGATGCAGTGACTGCACAGAGGCATCGCAAAGGCAGTTCATTCATTGGCTGGATCAGCCAGGATTTCCAGTGATAGTGTGAGGTAACCTGACTTATCTCCCTATCAGTGATATTCTTTGTAACTGGATTGTCGGGAAGGCATCCAGAGATTGTATTCAGAAATTACTACTGCATAATAATAAAATCCTCAGAGCTGCTGCACTGATTTTCCCGCATTAGGTTTTTCTGGGGACTTCTATCCAAAAATAACTGTGTCGATGTGTTGTGTATTTCCTTCTTGTTCAGTTTCTTGTTTCCGTATTTTATTTAAATGGTGAAGGTTGCAATGTATTCATTTCATTGTTTACTGTAGGAAACAGTAAATAATTTGGTTCAATAATTAACAAATAGGAGCAATGTAATTAGTTGTTGCAGTAGGAATTTGGGTATTGAATTTTTCACATGTATTTGGTTGTACTTACTATTAAGGTTTTGCAGGTATGTAATCTTCAAGATGTTGAAGATGTTCATAATTGAAGATGATAATAATAATGAGCATGATGAAGGAAGCTATAAGAATGATGATGATCAAGATGACCTTGATGCCATGAGAAAGAAGCGAAGCCTTGAAAGGTTGAAGTCTCTCTAATACTATAAAAGGAGGAAGCTGTTGAGTTGAGAGGGAACATGGATAGAAGAAATGATATGTCTCCCTAGTTAAGTGGGAGGACATATTATGACAGCCATAGTGAATGCCTTGAAGAAAGGATGAAACGGAAGAATGAATGAAAGTACTACAGATGGATGTTCGTGATTCATGAAGTTACACACAAAAGATTGATTAACTGAGTTTGTGTTTGGTGTTGCTAAAGAAATGAAAGAAAAAAGTTTCTGACAAGTTGTATTTGGATAACTTGATGATAATATAAATAACATCAGAATGATTGAGGACCCCAAAGGTTTGTGTTTAATTGTATATATATTTGAAGGTTTATTACTGATTGGGGTTGTGATTGTGCAATATCTCTCTGTAAAAAGGTTGAACATTTAAAGTATGCTTGGATTGGTGGATATATATATATCTCATTAGGAGAGATAAAGCATTTTGTGGCAACAAGATGCTTGGGAGGACATCTAGTTGGCCTATGTGTTGATGTCTAGATCTCGAAGTAGGGAGGGTGTTGTTGGTCATGGAGCTTCGCCCTTGGATATGCACCTAGATCCTTGGGTTGGTGTAGAGCTTAAAAACGTGATGGTACGTAGAGTGGCTAAAGCTTGAGTACACCTTAGCCTTGTTATCACTCAGAAATTGCTTTCGTTCCGGAGAGAAAAACTAAGGAAACCTTTAAACCACTTTAGGATTGGAACCCGACCCTTCAATCTAGAGAGGGATCTCTCTATGATTCTGCTACTCAAGGACACTAGAGTCGCAGGTCACTAATAAGCTTAGTGGCCAGATTTAATTTTTAAAAATGGTTGGCTTGGTTGGAAAAATGGTAACTTTAACCATTGGGCATGGAGTCATGGGGTTGATCTTATGGAAATTTCCAAGAAATAGGGGTAAGGTAGACAAGGATCAAAGGCATATACAATGTTTATTTAGACTTCGGGATATTCAGATGGTAAGCAAAAGGAATAAACAACCCATTACATAAAGAAAATAAATGAAATCTGTGTAACTTTAGAGGATAAGATCAGGCATTTGAAACCCAAAACAATAGAGCATCAAATATGAATTCCACTATTTTACAAATTGCGTTTAAGATGTGAAGAGATAACAATCATGAGATTTTCAAAGAAGGCATACATCACAAAGAACACTGACTGAGAAACATAGCAAAGGAATATCAAATATGTGAGTCTAAAACTTTTGCCTTGGAAATTTTATAAAGTCACAATGTGCCAAAAAACCAACCCTTGGTCCTCTTTCATGATCTGCTATTAGTATATTTACAAAAATGTAACAATGTTTTTAGGAAAATTTAATTACAAAAAATCTTAAATATCTACGTAAATCCCTAAACTAGGATCAAATACATTGTACAAAAATTTCTTTGATGCACTGTTTGTTTAACCATGAAGTGGGATGATAAGATGCTGTACCCGGAAGTTGAAAATCTTGTTGAAGCTAAGGACAAAACCATCTGCTGATATCTTACAATAATCTTCTGAAATCCTTTATTTTGTCAATACATTAAAATAGTAACCTTTTTGTGAAATTCGAACTTAATTCGTCGAAACAGGGGTTTGGTACGCAAATCCATCTTGCATAAGCTTTATCGTGATCAATTCCTGTTATCTCTACCTCAAAAACATATTTTTTCAAGTCACTGATAGATTAACTGGTACACATTTATCAGGATAAAAACCGTGAATTGCTGCCAAATTAATTGTCAGCGCTCTGTCAAAAGGCTTTCAAAAGGAATGCTGACAGATTAACAGTCAATATTGTGACAAAAATCTTATTTGAGTTTTTTCGCCTCCTCCAGAATAAGATCTACATTGTTGGTGTATGCAGGCTTTACAGGCTTTACTTTCTTGGTCTTTTTGGCCTTGGGGCCATGTTCTCTTCTCTTATGACTTGTGCTTCTTGGAGCTAGAAGCTTCCTCCTTGTTTATTATTAGGTCCCTTAATGGTGTGTCATCTATATCAATTACTTGGTTTGCCAGGGCAAGGTTTTGCTTTAGCTTGAACTTAAGCCTGAGTTTGTTTATAGGTCTGGTCTAAGGTTTTCTGACCCCATACATTCCAACCAGGGTGACTTTGTTTGCAATCTTTTTTTCCTCTGTTTCAGGCTGACACTCCCTTGTTTTTCTAGGTTCACTCTTGACAGTTTCAACATGTTCACCTACAGGATCATTAGTAGTAGGATCCTTTGGGAGCTCTGGAGATTGCTCTAGAGGAGGAGACATGGCTTTTTCCTCCACAACCTGTTTACCTTTTGTAGCATAAAAACTTATGCTGAATCACGAAGGATTAATAGCTTGTAGATTTAATTGTTAAAAATACACACTGGTATTTAAAATAATTATTTATTATTATATAAAAATGTATAAGATGATTTGAATGTACAATGGACCCCTCTTTTATACCCCAGCAGGCGACCTTTCGTGAATGGGCATGTCTTTTAGACGTGCCTGTTCACTTAATTAATGACTTATTTAACCTAAATAACATTTAATTATTTAATATTAATATTTATTTTATTTAGCTATATTGTTATGATTATATTCATAACTAGCCTCTCCCTCAGAAGCTTGTCTCAAAGCTTTAATATTGGTTTTCTTCACTAAGTCGTTGTTGATGTATATACAACTTGGTCATTTGATTCGTCAGGTAGTTTATCAGTACTATTTCTTGATTTTTTTTTTTTGTTCTAATTTTTATTTTATTTTTTTTTATTATAACTTCTCTCTCTCTCTCTCGATATATATATATATATATTATATATATAGTATATATATATATATTATTTTTTTTTTTTTCAAATTAACCATTTTTTTAACTCTATTCTGTTTTTTTTTTTTTAAATTACCATTTTTTTAACTCTATTTCTATTTTTTTAAACTATATATATTTACAATTATATAATTATAAGATGTAATTATATAATGAAAATTTATGTAGCTTAATGATATATATTAATTTTATCAATAACCCCACTGTATATTATAGTTTGAATAATTGTAACTACCTAACACCATTCCACCCACCATATCAATTGGTCACCACGTATCACCTACCGTTCAACAGTCACCTACTATCTAGTCTCAGTAATGTATACTGTAGGGTTGTTCTTTATTTTCAACGCTCGTTTGAAACGAATGTCGTTTTCATCAGCGAGAATAGCTGCGCATTCCACCTCTAACAAGGAAAAGGTCTCCTTTCCTTATTGGGCGATAGAGTACTGCTCGCCATTATCATTACGGTAAAACCCTGATTCAGAGGTAGTGATAGACGAGCAAAGCTGGGTGTTCTAACTCTTGTTTCTCAGTGCAGAAATTACTGCATCCAATGCTTGGATAGGGTCGTCCACATAAGTAAACAAGATTTCAGTGATTTCTGCAGGAGTCATTTGGGCTGCACACTCCCTCATGGTCTCCTCAACTTTGGAAAGAGCGGGTCGTCATCAATCTGTAGATAATTGGAAGCTAGGGTTTTGAACATAGGGAAAGTGCAATAAGAGAGTAGTATGTGCATATCCATCTTGCCAGATCTCAACAGTGCAGGATCGAGTTTATCCTTGTAATTGATGGTAATGATCATGATTCGTTCCTTGCCACAACACGACCATAGCCCGTCTGTGAAGTTAAGAATGCCAGAGAGTGTAATTCGGTTTTTGGTTCCCTGGTTAGGGTTTTCATTTTGGCTTCCCTAATTAGGGTTAGGGTTTTCATTTTCGGTTTCCTGGTTAGGGTTTTCATTTTGGTTTCCTTGGTTAGGGTTAGGGTTTTCATTTTTGCTTAGAAGACTGTTCTTTAGGTAAATGGAGCAGTCGATATCCTCTATAACAATCACGGATTTGTTGGTCGTTTTGTTGAAAAGCGAACGAAGTTCAGAGTTGCTGAAAATATTTGTGAGTTCTAGGTCGTATACATCGTACTTCATGTAATTAGCAATGTCGCCGACGAGACTGGATTTTCCAGTTCCAGGGGGGTTGTAAAGCAAATACCCGCGCTTCCAAGGACGCCTGACACTTCTGTAAAATTCCTTGGATTGCATGAACTGATCCAGGTCCCTTATAATCTTGTCCTTGGTCATAGGGTCTAGGGGAAGAGAATCGAAAGCGGAGGGATGATTGAATGGAACACCGCTCCGTTCATTGAAACCCTTATTGGTATATAGGGTTCTGCTTCTGTTTAATCTCTTGAATTCAGCTGCAACACCTGCAATGTGATCAAAATAATCCAACACCAAGTTCTCGCTCACCTTCTTTATTTTTAGGGTAAACCAACAGTTGTTTGACAACATATTGTCCTTCACAATAGTTTCATCTCTGTGAAACCACCAGACCTTGGTTCCCTGGAAAGAGTTCTGGAATGGCCCATCAGACGTCGGAGAAAACTCATAGTTCTTCACGTCCTTGTCACGAAATATGGTCAGTTTTCGGGGGCTGGAAATGGCATCGAGGCTTGCTAAGTAGTACTGCACATTCTGGTACACCACATTGTTTCCACCACTACTTTCATTGAACTTTGGAATATCTACATAGGAGTAGGAATTGAAGTATCGCTGTTCAGCATAAGACCACCATCGCTTCAACAGTTGTAGTAACGCTGTGGGAATGATGTTGTAGAGAACAATGATGATACCTATGAATGACAATATTTTTACAACCAGTTTATATAGGCTTTCCTTGAATAGTCTAGAATCAGATCTCGTAATAATCAATTCACATATTTTCTCAAAATACAGTTGAAGTTCTCTTGACAAGACATGTTTGACAGGAAGTTTTACATCAACGAGAAGCCCATCATCCTTGGTTTGTTCAGTGTTTTTGACATTTGTTCTCGGAGGGAACTCCTAGTGCTTCAGGAAGAGGGTTTTCAGGTATCACAGGTTGAACTCCTTCAATAGCTAGCCAATGAGGAACAATTGCAGTGTCCAAAGGAGCTCTTGGTAATGGTGTTTCATTAACATCTTTGAATTCCAAAACCTTATCATCAATGTAGAACGAATCTGTATGCCCCATTGCTCTCTTAAATCTCAACGGATCTCCCGAGCAAAGCCATAAACAGGCTCCACATTTTGAAGTCTAAGTGCACTATTCACATCCTCTGCATGGTCAACGACCATTGACATGGCAACAATGGTTGGACCATTAATGCACCTGTTATTCATGATAAAGTCATTTTCTGTCATTTTTCTCTTCACTTGCGCATTACGTTGATCTGTGTTTAGCATAACCCCTTCTTCAAAATTTTCCATATTCATATCATCAACTTTATTTATATCATTGTTATATTCAGCATTATCAACATTTTGATCGAATTCTTCTTCTTCCACATTTTCCTCTGGACATGCTTTAACTTCTGCAATTGATTTTTTCAAATGCTGAAATGCTTCTTGAATTTCACTAAAATGTTCGATGCATTCACGACATGAATGTAATGGCACATTGTGCGACGAACTGCGTTCAAAGGCCCGCATGATTATATTGTGTGCCATGGCTCTGATACCACTGTAGGATAAAAACTTATTCTGAAGCACGAAGGATTAATAGCTTGTAGATTTAATTGTTAAAAATACACGCTGGTATTTAAAATAATTATTTATTACTATATAAAAATGTATAAGATGATTTGAATGTACAATGAGGACCCTGATTTTATACCCCAACATGCGACCTTTTGTGAATGGGCATGTCTTTTAGATGTGCTTGTTCACTTAATTAATGACTTATTTAACCTAAATAACATTTAATTATTTAATATTAATATTTATTTTATTTAGCTAATTGTTATGAATTATATTCATAACACCTTTCCTTGTGTAAACCCTCTTTAGCTTAGGGACTGGAAAAGGGGTTTCTGTTTGCAAGGTTTTCTTTTTGCTCCTGGTCTGAATAGATGAGGTTCCTTGTTCTAGGGTTCATCAGTTCGAACAAAACTCTTTGGTAGTCTCCTATGTTTACTGGTTTTAGGTTTAGAACCCACTAATTTGATGAAAACCCCCCAAAACAAGAAGTGTTCCCATCTTCGGCCAATTTTCTTCAAATGATAGACAATTATTAGTTTAATCAGACCCTTATGGAAAACATAGCGAGGGCCCGAATCCTAGCTGACATTTTGTTTAGACTCGTTAACAGGTAATATGGCATATTCATGTGTACCTGACTAGAGATATGAGCGAGGAACTTAAAGTGATACATACCGATCACAGGTGAAGTATCTCTAGATCACAGTTAGAATTTGATGCCAATTTGTCTTAAGCCAGGAGCTCTGCACTTCTTGATGCCAATCTTTGTTTTGGTGCTCCTCCTTTAAAAAGAAAGGGATATCTACACCTGTCAGGGTTCGGTTTTTGAACCAGCGGTCCTCATCCACTGCGAGACCTGTAGCCTTTACAATGCTTTCTTTTGAAACTGGGAAAGAAAGATCAACAACATGAACACACTGTCCGTCGAACCCCTTTGCAAATGCACGAGCTACACCATCGTGAAATCCATCACATCTGAAACAAAACTCCTCCCAACCTGCTTGCCACATCTGTTCCCGGAGATGTGGGATGGCTTCAAAGAGTTCTAGACCTTCAGGCTCATTCCTGCACAAACGATGGCCCTTTCCCATAACTACTAACAACAAGCAACAAAAATTGAGGAAGGAAAAACCAGGAACGCTGATGCTGGAAGCCTAACTGTTATCTCATCACAAAAGGAATCAAGGACACCGTTATGCGATAATCTTGCAATAATTCCCTTCACATGAAATCTCAGATTAGATGGATGAAAACAAAACCAATACAATCATAATCATTTTTCCGTGCCTCGATCATATCATTAATTTTGATAATGATTGTCACATTTGGCGGTGGTAAGTTCAACAATTGTTCATTTTGGGAAAATTTAATAGCATGTCACACCAACTAATTTATCAGTGCCATCTGTTAAAAGATGATAGGTTATGCTACCAACTGATTTTCCAGCACTCGCTTAAAAAATTAAACCATTTGCTGACGTTTAATTTGTCAGTGCTTTTCCTTTTGAATCGTTAGAACAACATTGACAAATTCTCTGTCAGCACGTCCCAGAACTGTTTAAAATTTAGAACACCAAATTACATTAATTGCCCATGAAACTGTGAACTGTGATAACAACTAGCTCCATCGGGGACGCTGTCACCTTGTGAGGCAGCAAAGAACCCTCATAGACTAGGTGCCTAACCCATTATGATAGAAATTTTAAAATGTGAGTTGATTTCAAAAGCTGAGTACAAATGTTTGACTTATTTCAAATACAAACCAAATCTAAGCTATGGAACAAATGTTCGTTTCCAAATTTGTTTATATACAGAGCCTGAAAACTGAAATAAAATGACCTTCCAAACTATGATAACCATTTATCATAACCTTAGGTCCTTCACTTTGGGCTTCAAATTCTACAAAATGCCATCCAAACCTACAAGTTTTTCAAGGTAAAACAAATATATGCAATGAAATAATGAATTATCATTTTTCAAGAGAGTGTTTAAGAAAGCGTCCATTTACTGGACCTCCAGGCAAAAGTTCTCCTTTCAAGTTCTATAGAATGAAGGTATTCTTGCCATGATATGCAACAATCTGATAAGGGCCTTTCCATATATGATCGAATTTACCATGTTTTCCCTTATCTTCAATTCTAGCATCCCATTTTAGAATTGTATCATGAATTCGAAAATCATCCTCCTTTGTATTTTTGTCAAAAATCTTTTTCATCCTTTCCTGAAACAACTGGGCCTGATCATACACCTTCTTCCTCATTTCCTAGACTTCAATGAACTGATTTATTTTTCTTTGGATATGATTGGGCTCTTCGTCTTGTTCCTGTAAAAATTTCATGACTGGTATCCCTAGTGAAACAGAAAAAGTTGTCTCTGTGCCATATATCTGCTGAAAAGGTGTAGTCCCAATTGATCTCTTAGTACTGTTCCTGCCTACCCATAATGCAAATTTCAGTTTTGCATGCCAAGCTTTCTTGTTATCCTCCAACAATATTTTGATGATCTTGACTAAGCTCTTATTTGATTATTCTGCCAGTCCATTACCCTGATGGTAATAGGTTGTGCAATGCCTGGGGGCTATATTATAATCATTGCAAAACTTGATCATCTTCTTAGATTTAAAACCTTGTGCATTATCAGTTATAATTGTTCTCGGGGTACCAAATCTAGAAATGATATTTTCAAAAAATTGAATGACAACAGTGTCGGTAGCTTGCCTAGTTGGTACAGCTTCGATCCACTTTGTGAAATAATCTTTTCCTGTCAAGATCCATTTGTGTTGTCCTGAGGATGCTGGATAAATTTCTCCAATAAAATCAAGGCCCCACTGCTGAAATGGTGCCTCTACAGAAATGGGCCTTAATGGTAAAGATAACAACTTTGGTTTTCCTTTAAAGATTTGACATTTATGACACAGGCTACAACTTTACGAACATCTGAAAAAACTATAGGCCAATAAAAGCCTTCTCTTAGAATTTTGTTGACAATCGCCTTCCAATAATGATGGCTCTCTCACACACCTTGATGGAACGCCTTCATCATTTGTTTTGCTTCATCTTCAAGTAGACAGTTCAATAGTATACATTCCGGGTCCTTCCCAAATAAATACCCATCCAGAATACAAAATTTGATAGCTTTAAGTTTTAAAAATCTGGCTGAAGTTTTACTAGTCCTAGGTGGAGCTTGTAAATTTTGCAATATATAAATAACATCACTGTACCATGAAGAAGATTTGAACTGTTCAGATACCGACAATTTTGTTCTGTCATCTGCATCATCCAAGAGCTCTAAAATGAGGTTTATTCTAAGAGTGTCACAATTTGTTTCAATCATCAATTTTGCCAGGGCTTGACCCTTGATCAGCGTGGTTGGCTTGATTTCTAAGTCATATTCCAACAACTTTGCTCTCCACTTCCCCCTTGTACCATCACCATGTCGCTGACTTAGGATATCTTTACCACAATGTTAGGCACATAAGCAACAATATGAGAATGCATCACATAAACTCTGAAATCTTTTAATGCCTTCAACAATGCATAGGCCTTCTTTTCTATGATGTCATATTTCAGCTCAGAGTCTCTCAATGCTCTGCTGAGAAAAGATATTGGCTGTTCATGACCATTTGCATTCTTCTGCAATAAAATTCCTGAAATTGTATGTTCTAAAGCAAGGGAAAAAACCAGAAACTCCTTCGAAAAATCTGGGCCAACTAGGACAAGGGTCTGAGTTAGAGCACTTTTAATCCCATCAAAAGATTCCTTACTTGAAGCTGTCCCCTTAATGTCACTGCCTTTCTTCAACATATTAGTAATAATCTTCAAGATTTCGGCAAAATTAGGAATAACTATTCTCAAGAAGTTTACCTTACCAAGAAAGGATTGTATTTCTTTTTTGCTTCTAGGAAATTCAATTTTCTGTATGGCTGCAACTCTGTTGGGATCAATTTGAATGCCATCTTTGGACACCATGTGACCCAACAAATTTCCCTCCTTCATAGCAAAATTTGACTTCTTCGGATTCAAGGAGATGCCAAACTTTCTACATTTTGAGAAAACATGTCTAAGATGTTTCAAATGATCTGTTTCAGACTTAGAATAAATTGTTATGTCATCCAAATATACCACAACAAACCTATCATTTTCCTCAGCAAATGCTATATCCATTGCCCTCTAAAAAGTAGCTCCAACATTCATTAGTCTGAAAGGCATCTTTGAGTACATAAAAGTATCCCAAGGAGTCGTAAAAGGATTGTTATCCTGGCCTTTTGGATGCACTAAAATCTGATTGTACCCTGAAAAACCATCCAACATGGAAATTCTCTCAGCTCCAGTTACACTCTGCCATATATGCTCCATTTTAGGTAGGGGGTAATTATCCTTCAAAGAAACTTTATCAGATTTCGAAAGTCCATGCACAACTTGATTTCTCTGCTCTTCTTTCTGACTGGACCAAGATTAGCAATCCACTTAGAAAACCTCAATGGCACAATTATCTTGGCAGTGAGCAATCTTTTAACTTCTTTCTCTATTAGTGGCAGCAACATTGGATTAATCCTTCTAAGCTTTTGTTTGAAAGGTTTCTCATTTTCTTTGAGTGGGATAGTATGTTGGATAATAGCTTTGTCATAAACTTTTAAATCTTCGTATCTCCAAGCAAAAACATCTGAAAATTCTTTCAATAATTTTGCATATTGTTGTTTTTGCTCTGCATTCAAAGAATTAGAAACCTTAACAAATTTAGGATCTTCTTCTGTTCCAAATTATAATCTTGGCCCCCTTAAAGAGATGTTAAGCCTAGAATTTTTCTTATTGATTAGGGGGACCAATGTTGATTTGAGGTAGCATTGGATGTGCTCTAGCCACGAAAATTGGTGGAGCGGCTAAGGCACATGAGATCTCCAATACCCAGAAAGGGTTTGGGCAGATTCTAAACAATTTGGGAGATATTAAAATAATTAATATTTTTTAATGGAGTCTCTAAGTCTAAACTTAGGGAAAATAAAATATTAATGTGAATTAATATAAAACTATGTTAGAATGGTCCAAAAATCATGGATCGAGCCTGAGTTAATCTTAGTTGCTGATTAGGGACTTAATCTCGGTTGTTGATCTGTCAATGAGAAAAGTATAAGAGGAGGCTTGAGGGTCACTTTGAGAACACACTGAGGGAGACCAGTCAGTTCAATTTCTGGAGCGGGGTTAGCTGAGAAATTGAACCAGTGGTTTGGTGAGCAGTTAAGAGGGAAAAAGCGAGTAATCAGAGGTAGGAAGGGAAAATCAGTGATGGGTCAAGACCACGATGCAGAGGCATCAACGTCAGGGGACTCACACAGATTTTCAGAAGATTGCACAAGAGAAAGATACTTCGATTTCTCTATGTTGGTTTCCAAGCTGGAAGAAGAAGTGGCTTGTATGACTAGTTTGCATCATCAGAAGTGTGATATATAGGCAATGGAGCTTTGTGGCATATGACGGGAATCAGGGAATGTTTCTCAGAATATCGAGAAGAGAAGATGAACTTTCAGATCACCATGGGGAACAACGCAAAGTGTACTCCAGTAGGGAAGGGTACCATAGTTTTTCAAACAAAATCGAGAGAACGTTTGCATGCTACAAATGTGCTGCATGTACCAGGATTGGGGATGAACTTACTTTTCGTGTTGCAACTTCAAGGCAAGGGCTATGACGTCTACTTCATCAAGGAAAAGGTATATGTCAAACGCCCGAGCTGGAAAAAGCTGCAGATCGGGATCAAAAGTAATAGGTTGTATAGATTACAACTAGAATCACCAATGGCACTAATAGGCAGTCATGGAGACAAGGACTTGAATGAACTATGGCACAGAAGAATGTGTCACTTGCACCATGGAGCTCTGGCAATTCTCAGGAGCACTGTAACAGGAGTTCTGGATCTGAGTACGAAACGAGATGACATATGCAGGGGATGTGCTCTAGGAAAGAATGCCAAGACATCATTTCCTAGGAGCAAACACAGGGCCAAGAGTGTACTAGGATTGATACACTCAAATATCTGTGGACCTATGTTCGTCAAAGCTTTCAGTGTGCCAAGTATTTCCTTACCTTCATTGATGACCACTCAAGGAAAACTTGGATTTATTTTTTGAAAACCAAGGACGAGGTTTTCTGTCGATTCAAGGAGTTCAAGGCTCTGGTGGAGAATCTAACCGGGAAGAAAATAAAAGTTTTGCGCTCAGATAATGGTGGAGAGTATGTCGATAAGGACTTCACTGATTTTTGCGCTAAGGAGGGCATCAAAAGGGAGTGGACAACTCCCTACAATCCAGAGCAGAATGGAGTAGCAGAAAGAAAGAACATGACTACTGTAGAAGCAGCTAGGGCCATGATGTATGATCAGGATATACCAAATTTCTTGTGGGCGGAAGCATGCAACACAACAGTCTATGTTCAGAACATGTCTCCTCATTGGGCATGGGGCAAGATTATTCCAAATAAAGTTTTCATAGGGAAGACACCTGAAGTCAGTCATTTCAGGATATTTGGGAGTTTAGCATATTGCCACATACCCGAAGAAAAGAGGAAGAAGCTGGATCAAACAGCAGAAAAGGGATACCTGGTGGGATATAGCAAGAACGCTAAGGCATACAGAATCTATCTTCCAAGGAGCAGGAAGGTAGTAGTTCGACGAGATGTAAAGTTCATGGAGGACAGGGCTTTCAGAAGATCTCGTGAGATGCCTTTCGAGGAGCAGTCGAAGGAGGAGCCGCTGGTTAAGCCTCTTCAACCAACAAAAGTAAAGAATTCTTCCTCAGGGCAGGGAGATTCTCAAGATGAGGAGGAGCTAACAGAAGCACTTGCTGTCAGAGGAAGAACTAGCAGGGAACTTCGTCAGATTCTACGAGATGCAGAGGATTTCATTGGTGCACCAAGAAACAATAAGAGAGAGTGGAAACAACCAGATAGATATCAAGCATTAGTAGCTCAGGATGGAGAGCCTGCCAGTTTCAAGGAGTCAACTCAATGTCAGGTTTGGCTAGATGTGATGGTAGAGGAGTACAACTCCATAATGGTGAACGATGTCTGGCAGGTGGTGCCAAGGCCTCAAGACAGATCAATGGTAGGTTCAAGATGGATCTACAAGATCAAATACGTTGCAGATGACGATGTTGAGAAATACAAGGTCAGGTTTGTGGCTAAGGGGTATGCTCAAAAGGAAGGAATTGATTATGAGGAGACTTTCGCCTTGGTAGCCAGGTATACATCTATTAGGACCGTGATATCTCTTGCAGCTTAGATGGGATGGGAGATCCATCAGATGGATGTCAAAACAACATTTCTGAACAGGTTAATAGAAGAGGTATATATTGAACAATCAAAGGGCTTTGAGATTCATGAGCAGAAGTCTCATGTATGCAGATTGAAGAAAGCCTTGTATGGGCTGAAACAGTCACCGAGAGCATGGTATGGTCGAATAGATGGCTACTTGCAGAAGATGAGATTTGTCAAGACTGACGCGAATCCGAATCTTTACTATTTGGTCATAGAGAACAAGCCGCTAATCTTAGAATTGTATGTGGATGATCTTTTTCTGACAGGATCATCTAGACTCATTGGGGATTGCAAAAAGAATCTAGCCACAGAATTCAATATGAAGGATTTGGAACAAATGCATTACTTCCCAGGGTTGGAAGTCTGGCAGCAGAAGGGAGAAATCTTCCTTGGGCAAGGGAGGTATGCTACAGAAATCCTGAAAAGATTCGGGATGGAGGACTGTAGACCCATGGCTATGCCAATGATCACCAACTAGAAGAAGATTGATGCATCAGAAGAAAAGCATGTCGATTCCACCCTATACAGGCAGCTCATAGGGTCCTTGATGTATCTGGTCAATACCAGGCCAAACATTTGCTACACTGTCAACACCTTCAGTCAGTTCATGGTGGAACCAAAGAGGGTACACTGGGCAACAGCCAAACACGTTCTCAGGTTTTACAGGGAACAGTCGATTATGGGCTCCTGTACACCAAAGGTAAGGATATCAGTTTGAGTGGATTTATTGATGCAGATTGGGCAAGAATTTCAGTGAGTCGGAAAAGTACCTCTGGGTACTGTTTCAACATTGGATTAGGAATGACCCCTTGGTGCAGTAGGAAATAGAAGTCCGTAGCTCTGAGCTCATCTGAGGCAGAATATATGGCAACAAGCACAATTTCGTGTAACTGCTTGAGAACCTATTCAAAAGGAATATGGAGGCGACCAAGATCATGTGCGATAATCAGAGTTGCATCAAACTCTTTGAGAATCCAGTGTTGCATGATAGGTCGAAGCATATTGATATCTGATGGCACTTTGTCAGAGATTGTGTCCAACGAGGAGTTGTACAGTTGAGCTACACTCCTACAAGAGAACAGGGGGCGGACATCCTCACCAAGGCCCTTGGAAGGACAAAGTTTGACTACTTCAGGGAAAAGATGGGGATGATAAAGAACCCGTTTCAGAAGAAGAAATGGGAGTGATAGCAGCACGGATGCAGAGAGAGTTGCAGTGCGGATGCAATGTTGGGAGAAAGGACCAACAACAACACAGATGCAGAGGGAGTTGCCGTACAGATGCAAAGCTGCTGTACATGATACAATAGTGCAGAGGATGTTGGGTAGGGGGCTTAGCATCGGCACAGGGACCAATTCCAGATGATCAGGGTGATACTCTGGCAGGTGGTGCCAAGGCCTCAAGACAAGGATGTCGATCCCACCCTATACAGGCAGCTCATAGGGTCCTTGATGTATTTGGTCAATACTAGGCCAAACATTTGCTACACTGTCAACACCTTCAGTCAATTCATGGTGGAACCAAAGAGGGTACACTGGGCAGCAGCCAAACACGTTCTTAGGTTTTACAAGGAATAGTCGATTATGGGCTCCTGTACACCAAAGGTAAGGATATCAGTTTGAGTGGATTTACTGATGCAGATTGGGCAGGAATTTTAGTGAGTCAGAAAAGTACCTTTGGGTACTGTTTCAACATTGGATTAGGAATGACCCCTTGGTGCAGTAGGAAACAAAAGTCTGTGGCTCTGATCTCATCTGAGGCAGAATTTATGGCAGCAAGCACAACTTCGTGTGAGGCCATATGGCTTAGAAAACTGCTTGAGAACCTATTCAGAAGGAATATGGAGGTGACCAAGATCATGTGCGATAATCAGAGTTGCATCAAACTCTATGAGAATCCAGTGTTGCACGATAGGTCGAAGCATATTGATATCTGATGTCACTTTGTCAGAGACTGTTCCAATGAGGAGCTGTACAATTGAGCTACACTCCTACAAGAGAACAGGGGGTAGACATCCTCACCAAGGCCCTTGGAAGGACAAAGTTTGACTACTTCAGGGAAAAGATGGGGATGACAAAGAACCCGTTTCAGAAGAAGAAACGGGAGTGATAGCAGCACGGATGTAGAGAGAGTTGCAGTGCGGATGCAATGTTGGGAGAAAAGACCAACAACAACACAAATGCAAAGGGAGTTGTCGTACAGATGCGGAGCTGCTGTACATGATACAATAGTGCAGAGGATGTTGGGTAGGGGGGCTTAGCATCAGCACAGTGACTGATGCTAGATGGTCAGGGTGATACTCAGTAAGGAGTACTACTAGAGCACAGTCCTCGCTAAGAGTGAGTGTTGATTTGAGGTAGCATCGGATGTTCTCTAGCCACAAAAATTGGTGGAGAGGCTAAGGCACATGAGATCTCCAATACCCAGAAAGGGTTTGTGTAGATTCTAAACAGTTTGGGAGATATTAAAATAATTAATATTTTTTAATGGAGTCCCTAAGTCGAAACTTAGGGAAAATAAAATATTAATGTGAATTAATATAAAACTATGTTAGAATGGTCCAAAAGTCATGGATCAAGCCAGAGTTAATCTTAGCCGTTGATTAGGGACTTAATCTCAGTCATTGATCTGTCAACGAGAAAAGTATAAGAGGAGGCTTGAGGGTCACTTGGAGAACACACTGAGGGAGACCAGTCAGTTCAATTTCTTGAGCAGGGTTAGCTGAGAAATTGAACCAGTGGTCTGGTGAGCAGTCGAGGGCAAAAGCCGGAATTGCTGGGTACAGCCAGAACTGTCGGAACAACCAGGAAAGCTGACACAGAGGGCAGAAGCCAGAACTGCCGGAACAGCTGGGAAAGCTGATGCAGAGGGAAGAAGCCAAAACTACTGGGAACAGTCGGAACTGTCGGAACAGCCGGGAAAGTTGACGCAGAGGGCAGAAGCCGGAATTGTCGGGAAGAACTGGAATTGCCGGGAACGGCCGAAACTGCCGGGAAAGCTGACACAGAGGACAAAAGAGGTGATGTAGAAATAGTCGGGGTTAGCCAGTGTTGTGCCGGATCAGCCGAAATTCTGCTGGGTGAAGTGTGGTAAAACTCACTCAGATTTTCCGCCAGTGTTTTCTTTGTGAAGGATTGCTAGATGAACATCCTAGATTTGTATTCATATATTTCTCCTGCATAATAATAAAATCCTCCCTTGCTACACCGGTTTTCGCACATTGGGTTTTTCCGGGGACTGTTGTCCAAAATATCTGTGTCAACCTATTGATTCTTTTGCATATGTTTGTTTCTGTATTACGGTGTGATATATGCAACAATATTTATTTTAATGTTTACTGAAGTAATTTCATAAATAACTTATTGAGGAATAAGTAGCAAAAGTAAGTTGCTGCAGTGATAGACTTTTCATAACCTAGCCTCTGGGAATAAGATTGTTACTTCACTGAATAATTTCTTGTCCAACTATAGTACTCAGAAAAACATTTGGATCTGCATTCACATCTGTTTTTACATCTTCATTTTCATCAACAAGAGTGTTTACAAATTCATCAATCATTTCTAGGAAGCTCTTGATCTGTTGGTCATCCTTAAAAACCTACCAGTGCTTGATATTGTTTGGAATAGAGGGCCTATGTTTGACATTTATTTCATACTTCTTATTTGGATGAATAGGAATTTAAAAAATACTATCAGAAGTAGCTAGGGAATCTGGTATGCCATTTTCTTCTTTAGAAATAACTAAAAATTCATGTACTAAGAAGAAATTATCAAACAAATCCCATACCTCATTCCTGTAGGCCCTCATCTTCGTATGTTTTATCTGATATGTACCATTGACTTGCTTTATAACCAACTCAAAATCTCCAAAGACAATTTTTTTTTTTTGCTTTCTATTCTCTAAGTAGATTCAATCCAATGATTAGAGCCTCATACTCTGCTATGTTATTGGTGCATGCAAAATACAATTTATAGGAATATAACTGAATGCTACAATTTGGTGGAATTATCCAAATACGTGCCCCTGAACCATCCTTTGAAGTGGACCCATCAAAATGCATGTTCCCCGCCACATTATCATCGACTGTCTATACTTTTTCTTCTTGGAATTTATCTTCGATCTACAGCTACCCCTCTTCCTGAAAGTGAGTCAATATACAAAATTGCAGATCCGAGGTCAGTTTCAACTGCCTAAATGGGATGATTGTTAGGCTGGGCTTGACTACTGACCACATATGCCATCTGGACCTCTTTGTACAACCTTATATGTTCACAAAAAACATCCATCATCGTACTTTTGGCAGGGATTTGGGTGAGTGTCACAACTAGGTCCTTGATTAGTCCAGACTCGCAAACATTTAATATTTCTTGAGTCAAAAGAGAATAAATCCTTATAAGGTTTGGTGATATCAAGCCCTAAGTTTTCCATAACAAATTTGGGCATCAAGTTATGTGATGCTCCCCAGTCCAACATATCGTTGTGAAATACCATGTTATGAATGTTAAAACTGATGCAAAAAGGAGGAACATCTTCATTTACTTCAGTTACATGAGGACCAAACAAAAAGGTAGGAGAATCATCTTTACGTTTAAATAATCTTGAGCATTAATACCTGATGACTGACCTCCCTCTGATTCTTTAATCATTTTAATGATATGTTCCTTATACTATATATTCTTCAATAATTCCGAAAATGGGATTGGGATCTTGATCTTACTGATTTCATTTTCCAAGCTAAAAAGTAGTTGGGCCTTTTGCAATTCCTTCCCATCTCTCTTGGCTTCATCAAATTTCTTAGGTAGACCTTTCTTTGGATTTGGTTGTCGCTGCTCTGCTGAAGGCTTCACTAGAGGAAACTTGACATTGACATTTTTGCCCCTGAGATTATACCAATGTTCCACCAAGGTTCCGGGGCGAGGAAGCGAGGATACGCGGGAGCGGCCTATGCAAAAGATCCCCACCAATTTTTAGGAAAAGTGGGGGGACGTCAGGGTCTTAAAAACTTATAAATATAAACTATAATTTATAAATTGAGTCCACTATGACAATTGGGTTTGAATTGAAAAGCTACAAAACATGATCATTGATATGGATATCATTATCTAATATCATACAAATTTAAAATTCTAATTTATAATCATACATCATACATTATGATTAAAGTTTAAACCATATTGATGTTCCACTTCCTACTATGAACATTGAATACTGAACCGTGAATATTGACATAAAATTATAAAATTCAAGTTTGATACATCAAGAGTCAAAATTTTATAGAGTCAAAATAACATAAGAACATCAACATATCAAAAGATAAACGAGCATAATTTTGCTCAAGCCTCAAGGGAGTGCCCTGCTAGTCTTTGCATCTAGCTGCTGCATGAATAAATTAGGATCAACCATATCACCATCTAAATCTGAATCACTAGCATTCTCAAACATGCTAAGTGGCACACCAACCAACCCCATCTGTCTCTCATCAAGTCTCTCCTCCATATCTACCTGTACATCATCCTCTGGATCAACATCCCATCGTGTTGTTGGTCCCTTCAAATACTCAGGTGTCTTCCTATGCTCAAGACATAGGGCACTGTGCACAACAACTAACTTCTCCGCTCTTTTAGAAGTAAGCTTGTTCCTCTTGATAGAGTGGATGAAGCTATATGTGGACCAATTCCTTGCTGCTACAGAGGAACTAGGAATGTCTTGCGAATGGAGTGAGGGGCCAGGGCGAATAATGAATTAAATTTATGAAAAAATGAATTGAAACTCTAAAGTATTAAAACTAATGTTAAATTTTAATTATAAACAAAAGTTTATTTAAAAAAATTGGGTCCCTCGACCCCCCACGTCCCCCCACCTCCCACGACCCCTCACGACCCCCTTTTCGGAAACAACCCCTCAGCACAAGGAAACGACCGCCTGGCACGTCCCCTTGCGTACCTTGTTTTTTGGGAGCGTGGGGAAACGACCCCGTCTCGTCCCCAAGTCCCCAAAGCGCGAGGGAGCTAGGAAACTAGACCCCTTGGGGGGGGGGGTGGGGTCCTTGTGGAACACTGGATTATACTGCTTTTGAAAATCAGCAATTGCATTGTTATAGCCTTGCTGATATACCTTTGGTTCCACCATTAATTGAATGTTGTCCCTTTGTTATGACAGTTGAGTTGATCTATCATGCTCTTCTTTAGTTAGGTACACTTGGGTTTCGTCCTCATCAAGATAGTTGATTTGCTCTTCAGATTCCTCTGCATTTTCCTCACCCACAAAATTCTCTGGGAAAGGAGGTCTCACTGCCTGCTAATCTTCAGGGTTTTTTCTGATCTTTTTGGCGAATTTGAGGACCTGGAGGCCTTCTAAAGTTGGGATTTCTGATTCGTGGTTGAGGTTCAACCCTGGGAGGAGTTAATTTATCAACCAACTTCTCCATTGTTTTTAACATGACATCAAACTTAGTATCTGTGGAAGAAGAGGGTTCATCCTTAACTCCTTTCCTTTCAAACCTCAACTTCATTTTTTTTTCCATCAAATTCATTTCTACTCCTATGGCATTATTCTGCATGTCTGCCAATGTAGCATAATTTCTCTCTTAACTAGAAAACAAACTCAACATTACATGCATCAGGATAATGGAGCAGAGCCAATCCATGAGGCGGTTTAATATCCGCTAGAATTGCATTGTATACCTTATTGAATCTAGCAGAAAACTCTTGCACTGATTCCCCTGGATTTCTTTTCAAATTATCATATTCAGCTAGGATCTGTAAAGGATTTTTCTTATCCACCCATCTCCTAAGAAAAAGCTGCTCAAACTGCTGGAAATCGACAATATTTCCTGCTGGAAGACTTCTGAACTACTTTTTCACCTCAGCCGAGAAGCTTTGTGCAAACAACCTCATTTTGACACCTTCGTGATCCACCTCCGCCAAATCTTTGATGTCATTAAACCTATCCAAATGTTGTTGAGCTGTAATGGCTCCTAGTCCATCAAATGAAACAATACGCTGAGCATAATTTTGAGGAAGGTCATGTAATGGTGCTTGAAGTACAAGGGGAGCAAATCTGGCGGTCATAGCTACTTGAAACGAAGTTGAAGTAACTAAAATGGTAGGGATTTGAACAAAAGATGAAAATGGAACAGAAATGGTTGTAGTAGCAACCAAAGGAGTAGTAGTATGAAATATAACAGAAGCAGATGGAGCAGAAAATGGTGGAGTAGGGAAAGGAAAAGTGACAGAGTTGGACAAAGCCAACTGGAGTTCCTGAACCAAGTATTCCAATCTTCTTTCTTTCAAAAATTCAATTGGATCAGTATGAGTAAGAGCACTTATGTATTCCAATTGTTGTTTGAGCCTAGAAATTAAGCTACTCCAAAAACTATCTCGATCTTGTTGTGGGAATCTAGGCTTTTGAGAAGAAAACTTTGGAACATAAGACTTAAATCTTCTTTTATCAAATACTGTGTCTAAAAGATCAGATTCTGACTTTGATCTAATAAAGTATGCTCAAACTTTATATCAAATTGGATATCTTCTATTGACTTAACCTCTTTAGGTAAAGAAAAAGATCTTCCTAAATGAACAGTACCTGATTCTTTTGCTGATCTTTTCTTCCTGAAAAGCTTCTATGGACTTGAAAGATGCTCTGGTGGATTAGGATCAGGATGTCTCCTAGTGTAAACTCCTTTATGAGCCAGAACTTCCCAGTGGAATCACCTTGAACTTCAAATTGTGGAGTCACCAGGGCAAATTGAACATTCAACTTCAACTTCTAATTTCTGTTTCCCTCAGAAATTAGATCTCTTTAATGCTAATCGTTTAGGGAAAAATAAATCCTTCGTTTCCCCGACAACAATGCCAAGATGTTGTCACTTAGAAAGTGCCCTGGCTGTGGGGAGAAAAACTAAGGAAACCTTCAAACCACTTAGGGATTGAAAGATGACCCTTCAATTTAGAGAGGGATCTCTCTATGACTCTGCTACTCAAGGTCACCACAGTAGCAGGTCACTAATATGCCCAGTGGCCAGATTTAATTTGTAAAAATGATGGGCTTGGTTGGAAAAATGGTAACTTTAGCCATTCGGCATGGAGTCATGGGATTGATCTTATGGAAATTTCCATGAACTAGGAGTAAGGCAGACAGGGATCAAAGGCATATACAATGTTATTTAGACTTTGGGATATTCAGATGGTAAGCAGAAGGAAGAAGCAACCCATTACACAAAGCAAATAAATGAAATCTGTGTAACTTTAGAGGATAAGATCAGACATTTGAAACTGAAAACGACAGAGCATCAAATAAGAATTCCACTATTTTACAAACCGCGTTTCAAACATGAAGAGATAACAATCATGAGATTTACTAAGAAGACATACATCACAAAGAACACTGACTGATAAACTTAGCAAAGGAATCTCAAATATGTGAGTCTAAAAATTCTGCCTTGGAAATTTTATACATATCAAAATAGCAGATACACAGTAAAGTCTTTTTGTGCCAAAAAACCAACCCTTGGTCCTCTTTCATGATCTGCTTTATAAAATGTTTACAAAACTGTAGCCATGTTTTAGGAAACTTTAATTACAAAAAATCTTAAATATCTACGTAAATCCCTAAACTAGGATCAAATACATTGTACATAAATTTCTTTGATGCGCTGTTTGTTTAACCATGAAGTGGGATGATAAGATGCTATATCTGAAAGTTGAAACGTAGCTGAATATCCTGCTGAAGTTGAGGACAAAACCACCTGCTGATATCTAGCAATAATCTTCTGAAATCCTCTATTTTGTCATCACATTTAAAATAGTAAACCTCATCGTGAAATTCAGGCCTGATTTTCCAAAACAAGGGTTTGGTACATGAATCCATCTTGCATAAGCTTTATCATGATCAAAGCTCTTATTGCTGCCTTGAAAACATATTTTTTCCACTCACTTAAAGATTAATTGGTACGCATTTATCGGGATAAAAACCACGAACTGTTGCCAAATTAACTGTCAGCACTTCGTCAAAATGCTTTCAAAAGGAACGTTGATGGATTAATAGTCGATACTGCGACAAAAATACTATTTGAGTTTTTTGGCTGCCTCTAGCAAAAGATCTACATTGTTGGTCTGTGTTGGCTTTACTTTCTTGGTCTTTTTGGCCTTGGGGTCATGTTCTCTTCTCTTGTGACTTTTGTGCTTCTTGGAGCTAGAAGCTTCCACCTTGTTTATCATTAGGTCCCTCAATGGTGTGTTATCTACATCAATTACTTGGTTTCCAAGGGAAGGGTTCTGCTTCAGCTTGAACTTAAGCCTAAGTTTATTTATAGGTCTGGTATGAGGTTTTCTGACCCCATACATTCCAACTAGGGTGGCTTCGTTTGCAATATCTTTTTCCTCTGTTTCAGGCTGACTCTTCCCTACTTTGCTAGGTTCACTCCTTGCAGTTTCAACATGTTCACCTACATGAACATTAGTAGTAGGATCCTTTGGCAGCTTTGGAGATTGCTCTCGAGGAGTAGACAAGGTTTTTTCCTCCACAATCCGTTTACCTTTCCTTGTGTAAACCCTCTTTAGCTCAGGGATTGGAAGAAGGGTTTCTGTCTACAAGGTTTTTTTTTGCTTCTGGTCTAAATAGACGAGGTTCCTTGTTCTAGGGTTTCATTAGTTCGAACAAAACTTTGGTTGTCTCCTACGCTTATTGGATTTAGGTTTAGAACCAATTGATTTGATGAAACCCACCCAGAACAGGAAGTGTTCCCATGTTCGGCCAATTTTCTTCAAATGATTGACAATTATTAGTTTAATCAGGCCCTTATGGAAAACATAGTGAGGGGATGTGTTTGGGTTAGCCCGAATCCTAGCTAACATTTTGTTTAGACTCATTAACAGGTAATATGGCATATTCATGCGTGACCAAAGATATGAGTGAGGAACTAAAAGTGATACATACCAATCCTGTTATAGCGGCCTTCACATATGAAGTATCTTTGGATTACAGTAAGAATTTCATGCCAATTTGTCTTAAGCCAGGACTTCTGCACTCCTTGGCACCAGTCTTTGTTTTGGTGCTCCTCCTTTAAAAAGAAAGGGATATCTACACCTGTTAGGGTTTTTGGACCAGCGGTCCCCATTCATCGGGAGACCTATAGCCTTTGCAATGGTTTCTTCCAAAACTGGGAAAGAAAGATTAGCAACATGAACACTCTGTCCATCGAACCCCTTTGCAAATGCACGAGCTACTCCATTGTGAAATCCGTCACATTTGAAACAAAACTCTTCCCAACTTGCTTGCCGAAACTATTCCTAGAGATTGGGGTTGGCTTCAAAGAGTTTCGGACCTTCAGGCTTATACCTGCACAAACGACCACCTTTTCCCATAACTACTAACAACAAGCAACAAAAACTGAGGAAGGAAAAACCGAGATTTTCTCACGCTGATGCTGGAAGCCTAACTAATATATTACCACAAAAGGAAACAAGGACACCGTTATACGATAATCCTGCAACAATTCCCTTCACATGAAATCTCGGGTTTAGAATAGTCAGGTGAAAACAAAACCCGTATAATCGTAATCATTTTTTCGTGCCTTGATCATATCATTAATTTTGATAATGATTATTAGATTTGGCAGTGGTAAATTCAACAATTCTTCATTTCGGGAAAAATTAATAGCATGTCACACCAACTAATTTATCAACGTCATCTGTCAAATGATGATAGGTTATGCTGCCGATTGATTTGCCAGTGCTCGCTTGTTCAGAAATTAAACCATTTGCCGACATTTAATTTGTCAATGCTTTTCCTTTTGAATCATTAAAAAAACGTTGGCAAATTATCTGTCAGCACGTCCCAAAACTGTTTAAAATTTAGAACACTAGATTATATTAACTTGCCCATGAAATTGTGAACTGTAATAACTAGTCCCACCCGATTAGAGTACCCTAGTCAGGAATCTAATCATAGCAATGTGTGTGTTGTGACTCCTCATAGAGCATATCATTTTGAGATCTTCCATGTACCTCTGTATATATGTAATTATGAATACCTCCCTAGCTAAGAGGGAGTGTTGAAAAATGTAACTAGTGTCATTCTTCATAATTGTATAAGTCATGATGTAATGTATTTGTCAAAAGAAAGAAAAATAAATTTTATTATAAAAGAAATTGACTTATTAAAGCATGGGTTTCATGCTTGGGTCAATGTTTAATAGTTCAAAGCCTCCATTGTAGGCTTCTAGGGTTTGTGTCAAGAGTCCTTGTCCTTGTCATAATTTAATAGACCCTTCTTGGGCTTCTTGAGTCAAGAAAGAAATTTATTTTAGTGTTAAATGAGTCATTTTGGTCTCCTCCACCAAGTCGGCCTCAAAGAAGGACAAGTCAGCCTCATCAAGGGAATTCGACCTCATGGAAGCAATATAAATAAAGGGAGCTTGAGTCATTTGGAGACTCACTCCCTGAAGTTTGATCTTCGTAGAGAAAGAAGACGAAAAGGAGAGCGAAGTGCATGAGAAGAAGACTTGATCAAAGAAAGATCAAAATCAAAGTTTTCTAGGCATCTTTCTCACACGTGTGAAATCTGCTAGGGTTTTTGGACTTAAGCTGGGGGCCAAAATTTCTGAATTAGTTGCAAGACTGAAATTATGAAGCTGCAAGAGGGTCAAGCTGCAGACTTGAAGCTGGGCCGAAATTCTGAAGCCATAGGGTCAAAATTTTGTCTTTTGGTCTAAGGTCGTGGTCTATCTCAATTTGAATTTGCTAGCGGAAGAGATTGACTGGGTTTTCCCCAATTGAGGGGTTTTAGCCCTGGCTGAGTGCCTATATCTTATGTCGTTTTTGATTTGATGATTGCTTGATGAAAATAAGATAAAAGAAGAATATAAAGAAGTTAATTATTCTACAAGAATATCACAAGTAATTATCAACATAAGAAAATCTTTCTGCCTTTCCAATTTTCTAACACAGTTGCAAGAGAACTTTGAAATAAATCTCTGTCTAGCTGATAACAAAAGATTGTATGTACCTTATGAGGAGTATTATCTCAATGCTACTTGTCCTTCTGAATGAGCCTTGTCTTCCGATTTTGTCAGCAGCATGCTTGTAACATTATAGACTTGAGGCTTGATCCTTGCTCTTATTGTGAAAGGTATCATAATTCCTTAGAAGCCTCGGCCTTCAATTGGTCTAGTTTTCACAGTGCATAAAGAAAATCTCTCATATCACAGTGCCACAAAAGGTTCGGATGCCATTGAAATATAGTGCCATAGCAGGTTCGGATGCCATCACAAATGGTTCGGATTTGTCACAGGTTCAGACCCTTGTCTTTGTCCTTGTAAACATTTTGTTGTTCTGAGAATTCTTGTTATAAACTGTGTGTAGAGGAATAGATATAAAACTCTTCTTTTGAAATTATATGCTGCATCATAATTGTTGTTTATTTCATAGAAACATAGTGCCTCTGGACTTTGATGCTACATATTTTGTATGCACATGACTTATCTAAACAATTAGAAATTAATATCATCATTCATAGGTCACCACAGAGTTAATTCGTCAATTTATAGATTATAGATCTAGTCCATCAAATAGGTTGCATGTCATAGAGGTCTGGTGCATCTCAGAAACTTGTATTGTCATAGAGAAAAAGTTATAGCTTGTTTTACTTCAAACTGTCCATAAGCAAGTCTCCAGGATGACCAAGTTTTTGGCCTCTGCCTCAGCCCCAGAACTTTGCATAGGTCACATAATTTTGTCTCTCAGAACCACATGAACAGAGCTTGAGAACTTCACATTATTTTACTGAAAGAAAGTTTCAGAACTTTGTGTTATTCCACCGAAACAGAGCTTCAGATCTTTCACATTTTTCTACGGAACTTGTGCCTCAGAATCCAGCACAGATAACTTGCATTATGTACCTCAGAATATTTTTGTCTCAGACCTATAATTCTCTTTTTGCCTCCCAAATTTCCTTGTAGTCTGGTCTACTATTTCGGATTAGATGTGAGTGTGTTGATAGGTTTCAAATGAGAGACACAAATGTTCTTCTTTCAAGGAGATATGCTACAACATGGTCTTGAATGTAACTAGAGATGACATAAAATATGTAGCCGTTGTTCCAACTTCCAAGTCGACTCTTTCTTGATATAGATGTATTTCAAAATTCTAGGTCCTTTGTATAGGATAGTAACCACAGTTTTGGACTTCTTGCATAGGATAGAGTTCAGATCTTTCGGCCTTAGCTCTTCTTATGGCTTCTTCATTAGTGCTCTTATCTTCACCATAGCTCTAATACCGTGTTGGAATTGCAATGCAAGGGGGAATTTCTTAACATGATAATTACTTGTGAAGTTATTTAGTGTTCTTCTTTGTTTTTCCTTTATTATTCATCAAACAATTATCATTCAAATACAAGAAAGTAGTTATTATAGTGCACAAGAGTAAAGAAACACTAGAGATTAGGCCAAAGGCCAGGGAAAAACACACAAGGGGAAAGCCCATCAATCCTTTCTTATAGCTTCTCCATCAAGAAGAGAAATCCAAGCGAAACAAACTAGTGATCCAAGTGTTGAGTCAACCCCCTGTTGAAATATGTAACTAGGCTCGGTCCTCATAATGACATATGTAATCATGATTTTATGTATTTGATGTAGAGCGAGAAATAAAATTATTATTGTTATTCTTGAGGCATGGGTCTCATGCTCAAGGTTATTTGATTTATAGGTCAAGCACCCATTGAATGCTCTTGTCATTGAGTCAACAAGTCATAAGAGTCATTGCCATATATGGAAGACCCTTTTGGGCATGTTACATATTGTAAAGAAAATTTATTTGAGTCAAATCTAGAGTCAAAGACCCTCCAAGACCTCATCATGGTGCAAAGAACAAATCGGCTTCTATGAGAGGACAAAATGGCCTAAAGCCAACAATTTGACCTAGAGAAAGATCTATATATAAGGGAGACTTCGACCTCACTTGGAACACTCACTCACTTCACAATAGTTCTATCAAGGAAGAGAAATGGGTGTGAAGAAGAGAAGGATAAGAGTAAGAAAAGAAGAACACGATTTTTTGGATTGTGTTTGGGCTACTACTCTTCACATGTGCGAAAAAAACTAAGTCACATACTGCAACAGCTAAGATTGAATTACAAATGTCAAGTTAGGGCATACAATTGTTATTCTTTGTAAGCTGAGTTTCCAAGAAGAAAGGACCAATCCAAGAGAAGAAAAAAATCATCTCTTCCACACATGCAAGGGCTAGGGTTCTTGCAGAAGACACTGTTGGGAGGTTGAAATTGCAGAAGAAACTGTTGGAGGTCAAAATTGTAGAAGAAATTGTTGGAGGTTGAAGTTGCAGAACAAACTGTTGGGGGTTGAAGTTGCAGAAGAAACTACTGGAAATCGAAAATTGCAGAAGGTGCTGAGTTCAAAGTTGTTGGAAGGAAATCTCATCAAGGAGGAAAGGTTTGACTTGGTCTTTGAGGGGTCTTGGTCAAGGGTCATAGGTCTTGGAATTTGTCATTTGAAGTTCTATAACAAAAGAAGAGTTCTTGCGGGTTTTCCTCTCAAGAAGAGAGGTTTTGGCCCTGGCTGATCGCTTATATCTTGTGTCCCCTTGTCTCATTTTTCTTTATGGTTTGATAGCTGTTTGATGATAAGAACATAATAATAACAAAAGAAAGAAGAAACAAATCAAGTTAATTTTAAATACCTCACAAGTAGTTATCAAAGTAAGAGAAATCACCTAATTTAGTTTCCACTATATTTCTGAACACCCTCCAACCTTTGCTATGTTCTGTCGATAAGATAGTCAATTAGTTTGCCACATGTTTGTTCTTTAGATGCCACGTCACATAGAAGAAGATAACTCCCATTTCACAAAAAAAAAGATGTCTTCCTATAGCTCACATCACACAGAGAAAGGTGTCTTCCTATAGTTCACTTTACACATTGAAAGGTGTCTTAGACAACTTGAATCTCACAAAGGAAAGATGCTTCAGACGACGCACATCACCATAATATAATGTACTTCTAAAAGTCACATTAGCCTAGAGAATTGTGCTACAGGAACTCGTATCATTCATAGAGAGATATGTCATAGAATCTTCATATTACAAAGAGATATTTCACAGAAACTTCCATCACAAAGAGCCTTTAGATATTTGTATATTGCAGACATTTTTTATCCTCAGAATCTTCATTGATGTGTCTCAGAAACTCGGTCATGTATACTTCAGGAATCCATGCCACAGACCCGAACTGTTCTAGCTCAGAGGATCACCAAATAGTTGCCAAAATGATGGAGGATGGGTGCCAATATATAGTTGTTTCCACATGCGAAAAAACATGACTTTTGAGCAAGCCAACTTGTCATCTTGGAGGGCCGACTTGGCAACTTGTAGGAACAAATGACATTTAAAAAATTCAAAATTTTCTTCTTTTTATAAGGCCACAAAGAACATGCCATTGACTTTTTGTTTTGACCAAAAGTAAAGTATGAAGAACATGCTTGATAAAATAATAATAATAATAATTTTTCTTTTTGTTTTACTTGGAATACATATTGATACAAGTACATTAATTACGAATACCGAACCTAGTTACAATTTCAACAAGATTAATGATATACCGATTAAATGCACAACTAGGTTCATTAACACAAAAATTAAGTGGAAGCAAAATTCAATAATCTCAATCATGAAAAATGACACAATAGATTCTACCCAATCAGAGTTACCACCAAAAGCTGGTAACCCCTAGGAGAAATTTTTTCTCCTCATTCATTGGCTAGCCAGCCAACAACCCTATGAGGAATCATGAAAAATGACACAATAGATTCTACCCAATCAGAGTTACCACCAAAAGTTGGTAACCCCTTGGGAGAAATTTTTTCTTTCCTCATTCATCGGCTAGCCAGCCCACAACCCTAGGAGAACCCATCAATAACTTTACTTTAGAACTCCCCACATATGCTCCTGTCAATGCTCCCTCCCATTTAGCATACTTCTTTAAGGAAGGTGGCTCATCTATCAAAAGGTACACTAACCATTTCTATAGTCATGTGCTTTCATTTAATGTTTTATGGCATACTAATATGGATTACAGGCCAAGATGTATGATTGACTATGCTTGATTGTACCCTTGTTCCCATACTTCACTTGGGAGATTGTCTTTTGCACCTAGTCCAGTCTCACCTCCCCATTAGGCCCTTTTCTTCCACTGTAAGGAGGGGCACTAATTGATATAGTGTGTCCCAGGTAATCCATACTTATTACCACCTTCCATGCCTTCCTTGTATCCACTTCCATTCTTTAGGTTGATTGTCATTGGTCATTGGCACTGACAACCTATATCCTCATCTCTGAGTTAGGGCATGGAATTTTGCCCTAAGAGGTTGATGCAACTGAAATAAAGATAAAAGCTGATGAAGCCACAAATGAAGAAAAATGAAAAATGCAAAATATGCTTGGGACAATGAATAAGCGTGTGGGAAAAATCCTAACATGACCTCTACCCCTCTCATTAGCCATCACCTAGTTCCTAAGCATTTCATGATTTATATAAATAAAGGAACATATGGATGTCTTAATGCTGTTGATCGATAAAGTGCTACATCTTTAAGGGGTAATGGAAAAACATAAAGCAAGCTAGGTCATCGAAGCTATGTAAGAGAGAGACAAATCATTAAAGTAAAAGGAGAAGAGGGGTGGAAAAAGTAGGCCGAGGAATGGGGTAACTGATGCCTCCACGATTGCTCCCTCTTATCATCATTATACTCAAGATGTTGGAATTCCTTTAGTTGGTACCATGGCTATGACCATCTTCGTTGAAGTCTTTCCCGTTCCATGACCATAGTTATAATGTGACATGGTTCGAGTTTGAGTTCGGGTTCGACAAGGATTAGGTTCGGTTTGAGTTTGAATTTTTTGATGAGGTTGGGATGAGGTTCACCATTATATATATATATATATAATGAATTATAGGATAAAATAGTATGAAATCAACATCAGTAAACATCAAAAATGTTATCACGGACATGGAAACTGCAAGGATAAATTACAAGCTTGAGTTGTGACATGAGATTATGAGTTTTGATCTATGAACTTGGTTAATGGCTATGATGTTCGATGAGGTTTTCTGAACCTCAAATTTTTTTTTAAGGTTTGTCAAAATTCGAACCTCAAGGTTAAAGTTCGGCGAACCTTGTGACATAACTTATCACATGCGTCCATGGTTTGATGGGCCTTCCTGTGAAGTATCCCTCCCTTTAGGGGCTAGAAGCACCTAATAGGACTTGTAATCATCCCTAACATAAGTGTGGTAACTTGCTTACAAATCATGAGTTATAAATACATTTAGAGGCAAGGTTTGTGTTAAGTACTTTTGTGCGCCTAACATTGAATATGGTCCACTATCATGCTTTAATGGTTTTTGTTCCTAATGTTGATCTCAGTTGATCTTGAGAGTATGTTTTAGGTGGCTTATCACACATTAGAGATCCCTTGAGGGATGGATTGACACCTCTCCAACACAATAAAGAGGATGTGTAGCCTAGATTTGATGAGCCTTGGGCCTTGAGGAGCCTCCACATGGTTGTATGCCCCTTGCTACACATCTAGAGGCTGACACCTTAAGCCAAGAAGCCAAGGCGTTGGCATGATTGATGATGTGCTCAAATGGACCCGAGGCACCCATGTTAGCCTTGAACTTGCTGTGAAAATTCCTTGAATGCAACAACTGGAAATTATTCTCCTAACTGAGTGTAGTTTATTTGTCTTTTGTTAATTATTAATGATAAATAACGAATAATTTACTGATGCATTCTTCACAAATAAAAATACGTTGTGAAAACAAAATTATAATATTGAGAAATAGATGCACACACAAAATAAAATTACACTGTTATTTTTGGACGAAAGTCCCTAGAAAAACCTCGAAGGTAAAACTAGTGCAGCAAATGAGGGTTTATATTATTATGTAGCAAAAATAGAGAATTGCAACTGCTAGCCAATATGGCTTAGCTTCAAAAATTTATTCTCAACTAGAAACATATTGGGAAAATGCTTTTCCCTGACAACAATTCGATTTGGCCATCTCTGGACTACTTGCACTCTATCCCGACACTCGCACTTCTGCCTAGAAATGCACACTGCATCCTCAGAAAAATTCGTTTTGCACTGGAAACCCTTCCAGGCAAGTCGACTTGCCTTTCTCTGCCTCTGTAAATAATTTTCTCTGCCTCCTGGGACTAGATTTGTTTACTAGCAACTAAATCGATCCTCCTTCTGGCAACTCTCACTGGGAATCTGGCTAACTTGTATTGCAGAATATGACCTCCTTTGCTAGATAACTCGACCTCTTGTCCTGACCCTAGATCTCTAGAAAACCTCCAGAGAATTTCTCTGGAAATTCTAACTATTGCAACCCTTGCTACTGTCTCTTCCCTAGCTCAAACTACGCCCTACTAAATACTGCGAACTAGGTAATTCGAACTACCTTGCTCACTTGCTCCCTTAGACTTGCTCTTATAATCACTCGTTGGAGCTTCAACGACCAAGATCTAATCATGATCGATGTCTTAGATCATCTTAGATTCTGTCAAGTCACTTTTTTGGAAGTCTCTTGATCAAAATTGATTTCCTCAATTAATACCCATTAATTAATCATTTTTCCTAAATTAGACTTAGGAACTTTTTAATTATTGATCAATTAATTTAATTGAGAGGTTTCTAAGTGTTTTCTCTCGAAACCTTTTCTGGGTTTTGGAGATCTTGTGTTCCTTAGCTTCTCTGACAATTTAGAGACTAGAACATTTGTTTGCTACTACTCCAAAACTCAACACTCCCTCTTAGTGAGGAAGGTGTTCTCCACTATACCCATCTATTCTTTGAAATATACGAACATAGCTCTCTTTATTGAATATATCAACCACCTGTTTGTTAGTGGGAATATGTTGTATCTGAATTGATTGTAGAAAATGTGTAACTAGGTTCGGTCTTCATAAATATGAGATGTACTTTTGATTCTTGTATATTGTAAAATGAAAGAAAAATGAAAGAAAAATTATTATTACTATTTTGAAGCATGGGTTTCATGCTCAAGGTCTTTTATTTGAGAGGTCAAGCACCCATTGAATGCTTCTAGGGTTTGACCTAGGTCAAGTACTCAAAAGAGTCATTGTCATATGTTGAAGAACTCATCGGGCACATTATAGCTTGTAAAAAGAATTATTTTGTATACCCTCCAAGACAAAGTAAGCTCGCCAGCTAAGAAGTCGACCTATTTTGAGGAGCCTCATCCACCTTAGAAGTCTATATAAAGGAAGGAACTCGAGCTCCCTTGGACACACATGCACTTTGTTGAATTTCCACGATCTTAGGGTCTAGGATAGAATCTTAAAATCTCTGATGCTACCAAACAAAGAATCCAAACAAAGCTACTTTGCACAATAGAATATAAACGAAAGTAAATCACACATGCACAATTGTCGAGAACTTTTTACAAATTTTCAACCCAACTTCGTTATATTAATTAACATATAATACAACTGTCTAGGGCTCCCGTACAAGGGATAATGGCCCTCAAATATTCACAAGTACAAGGATATAAGATACATTGACAATCTCTTTACAATCTCAACATCTATGTCGTATCTCGTTTTGCCGGTCCTTCGCTTCTGTTCTGCTCTCTAGCTGCCCCTTAGTCCATCATGAAACAACACATAAGACTCCAGGAGGGCTTCCACCTATCACTGTTGCAAGTCACTTCTGCTACAATGAACACAAGATGATCCAATCTGCTCCTTTAGGCTGGCCAACGCTTGAGCTTCAATCTGCCAATTTAGTAGCTTCTTTTGTCCATTAAAGAGCTACACATTAAGCTCAACTCTTCACCCAACGCACAATTGTCAATGTCCTTCTTGTCATGCTGATCTAGGGCTACTTTGGACACCAACACTTTGCCCTCCAACAATCCAATGATGCCCAACACAACTGTCACTACTCCACTATGAAATTTTCTCCTAGGAAAGGCTTTTAACCACCAACTCAAGACTTCCAATTGGCTACCACAGGCTGCAAAGTAATCTCATCCACTTAGCAAACACTGCTAACAAGAAAGTACCAATCATACCCCTTCTTGACCACGGTTTCTATGCATTTTAACTTTGAGATGACAGTCCTGGTTAGGGCTTTTCCATAGTCCCAAACTCTGTTGCCACCTCCTGCGTAATACTCCAAATCTAGCCCCAAATACTTTGTTGTTCCTTCCCTTGACCACGGCCTAGTCAAATGAGGGTGCTCCACCACCTGGCATCCACAAACAAGGGTTGATCCCTGCTGTCACTTCAAAACAGCCTGCGACCATCCTTGTAGCAATGCACAATTCCAAAAGTGCACTCACACTACCTAGATCTCTTCCTCACCCACTTGACCCTCTCCCAAGTGAACTCGGCTTGCACTGCAAAGATAAAACAACCCTTAAACAACCGTCACCAACTCCTTCTATCTCACTGTACTTGCTCCTTGATTTGCGGCCCAAAACAAAGAAGATATCCTTGATCTGTTTGCTCTTTGATGCTTCAAATGAGCCTCATTCACCTCATATTTATATCACACAAAGAGGGCTTCAACGAATCCTTGCCAACTGTCAACAAGTCCTTCTAAAGCCAAGCCGACTTTTATAAAACATGACAGTGACAAACAAAAATTAGTATCTTATTAGCTCCGATTTGAGTGATTCTCGATGCGTTGGATTTGTCTCAACATCCTCTATTACCTCCAATTATCCCATGTTCAAATGCCTCATGGTTTTGACCCAAACATCAATGGGTGCAAAACCCCAACCTTGGGTTCCAAGCCCACAAATGACTTTTGTGGTGCCCCAACCTCCAAACCTTGAACCCTAGTGCTTGGAGTACCTCCAAGCTATCGAAAATCAACACACTTCTCATCATCTAAGCGAAGGAGAAGAGCAAGAAGGCTAGCAAAGAAGGAGAAGGATGAAGGATTTTTTTTTGGCTAAATTCTCTCTCACATGTGCGAAGAAGAAGAGCTAGGGTTTGCTGCTTCGAGGTCAAAATTTTCAAGTTGCTAGAAGAAGCTTGGAGTTGTTGGAAGAGGAGCCTACTAGGTCACTTTCTAGCCTAGACAAGGAAGCAAGTCAAGCGAAGCTATTGGGAGGCATTGGAAGGCTAATTTTTGCTCACACGTGTGGATGTAGTAGCAGTTGCAGGGGCCAAAAATTTTAGACCTGCAGTAGAGGCCGAAAATCTGAAGCTGGGGGTTGAAGTTGTGTTGCTGGAAGAGATTTGACTGGGTTTGACTTAGACAAAGGAAGCACATCATTAAGAAGGTCAGACTTGGTCTTGGAAGGGTATTGGTCTTGGCCTAGAGGTCTTGGAATTCGTCAATTGAAGAATCTATAAGAAGAGAAGAGATTTACGTGTTTTCCTCTCAAGTGGAGAGGTTTTGGCCCTGGCTTGTAGCCTATCTCCTATGTTCTTGCGTACTGTTGTTCTTCTTGTTTTGGTAGTTGTTTGATGATAGAACAAACATAATAATAAGGGAAGAAGCTAATAAGAAAGAAAAAGTAAAAAGACATCATAAGCAGTTATCAAGAATAGAGAAATCATCCTATTTATTGCCCTATAGATTTCTTAACACTAATCCATTTTGTTGGTGTCTAACATCTGTGATACCTCCTTTCTTCACATCTTCAAGCTGAACTGACTCCCTGTCACTAGAAATCACTGTGAAGAAAATACACTTGCTATCATTGTCCGCCATGCTACTGCACATACTCTAATTCATCTGCTATCCATGTAGCTGAATCAACCTGTGCTATCACCGCACAACTCTGATCTCACACCTACTGATGCCTCTATGCTGCTTCCTTTGACCTGCTATTGTGCTGCTGCTATCATTGCTGTTGTGTGTATTGATCCCGATCTCCCTCTGAATAAGAACTGGGAAATCTCTCTTGGGTTGGGAACCCTCTCATGGCTCTCTTTGGCTGGAACTACCCCTGCACTTTGCAACTGGCTAATTCGCAAGGCCAACCCTGGCTAGAAACTCTCATGGAGTCTCTAGTTGGAACTATGCCTGCTACTTGCAACTGGCTAATTGGCATTGCCACCAATCACACGATTTTCATGCAACTGGATCTGGAAACTCAATCTCTCTTGATCTATTGAGTCACTGCAATTGGCTCTGCACCTATCTCCCCAGTATTTGACTGCAACTAGCTCTGCATTGCCTTCTAAGTACTTGATTGTGCCTATAACTGGCTCTGCAACTGTCTCCCAAAAATCCGTCTGTAACTGGCTCTGCACTGTTTCTTGAACATCTTGACTTAGCCTTGTTGATTTCTGATTCTCCTACTACTCTACTATTGTGGACTCCTGTAGCAAAGGTATTGATCCATGTGAAGAATATACAACAACTAGATTTGATCTATTGATAAAGCCGTCCATGGCTAGATCTAAACCTCCTGTTGTTCTTCCCACAGACCCTGCCCAATATGGCATACTGGAGCACTATACTACTCCTCCTGGATCTAATGCCATTCTATCTCCTTTCGGGTCCTGTCCTTGACTAGAACCCTGCTTCACTTTGCAACTCGCACTAGGCAACTTGCACTCCCTTCGGCACCTACCTGCGAAAATTGGAAATCAATTTGTTGCCCAAATCTGTGTTTTGGCTAACTAACACGTCCTCTTCTGGCAATCTTGTACAACCATCTTTGAAAGATTCAAAAATTTACGATACTCAAAGAACTGGAGAAATTTTATCTTACTCCTCCAATTGGCAAATCGATCTAGAAATAATAAATTTTCTTTGCAAAAACTACAACCTCCCTCTGTCCTCTAAATCTATTCACACTTCCTTCGATAAATAGATCCAACAACTGGAAATGAAATTACTGCTTTAGATTTGCAAATTGGGTAAGCTGGCTATTCAATTTGCTTGCTTTGGCCTTCTTTCTGTAGATAAATCGACCTTTATCTGACACTGAGAATATTGGATTAATGAACTGGGAAATCTCGTTCTCCTTCTGACAAAACTCACTCAACCTCCTGCCTGCTACTCGCATCCCTCACCGAGATACACAGACTTGCTACTCGATAATTCACACTTGCCTCCAGTGTCTTTCCTAGAACTCGCACTGCCTGGTACTCCTCCTCTGGGCAACTTGCTCTACCACCGGATGTCCTTTTTTGAATTTGGCACACACACTGCTGACCCTGAAGCACACAATTACTGGACTAGCAAGTCCACTACGACCTTCTGTTGCTGGAAAATACAACCTCCTTTCGTGCAACTGGAAAATTGGAAACCCTATAAGAATTTTACTAGAAATTCCCTCTTTGTGTGCTTTTCTCTGCTTGGCTTGCGCTGATCTGCTGCTGCTGCAAAACCCTTGCTGCAAAATCATTGCGCTAGATCTTCTCTACGAACTTACTAATGTGCTGACTAGAAACCCTTTGTGGCAATCCTACTACATTCTGCTACTACTCTTGAGGAAGATCGAATGTTTCCTCCACCCTGGGCTAGATATTGATTTTTGCTTCCCTGCAATTCGCACTGCCTGGCTGGCCTGTGTAGATATGGAATTTGTGCTTCACATCTCCCTGTGAATCTACACAAATCTCGCTTCCTTTTGCCTGGAGCCTCTTTGATCTGATCTTCTGCTCTGATACCGTGTTAAAATTCCTTGAATGCAACAACTGGAAATTATTCTCCTAACTAAGTGTAGTTTATTTGTTTTCTGTTAATTATTAATCACAAATAATGAATAATACACTGATGCATTCTTCACAAATAAAAATATGCTACAGAAACAAAATTACGGAACTAAGAAATAGATGCACACACAAAATAAAATTACATCGTTATTTTTGGATGAAAGTCCCTGGAAAAACCTCGAAGGGAAAACTAGTGCAACAAATGCAGAAATAGAGAATTACAATTGCTAGCCAATGTGGCTTGGCTTCGACAATTTATTTCAACTAGAAATATACTGGGAAAATGATTTTCCCTCACAACAATGTGATCTGGCCCTCTTTGGACTACTGGCACTCCTTCCCGGTGCTTGCACCTCTGCCTAGAAATGTGCATTGCAGCCTCACAAAAATTCAGTATGCCTTAGAAACCCTTCCAGGCAAGTCGTCCTACCTTCCTCTGCCTTCCGGGACTAGATTCAAGTATTAGCAATTGAATCGATCCTCCTTTTGGCAACTTGCATTGGGAATCTTGCTAACTTGCACTGCAGAATACAACCTCCTCTACTGGATAACTCGGTCTCCTACCCTGACCCTGGATCTCTGGAAAACCTCCTGAGAATTTCTTTGAAAATTCTCACTATTGCAACCCCTGTTACTGTCTCTTCCCTGGTTAGAACTACGCCTTGTTGAATACTATGAACTAGGTAATTTGAACTGCCTTGCTCAACTTGCTCTCATAATCACTCGCTGGAGCTTGAATGACTAGGATCTAATCATGATTGATGGCTTAGATCATCTTAGACTCAAGTCGCTTTTCAAGAAGTCTTTGGAGCAAAATCGATTCCCTCAATTAATACCCATTAATTAATCAATTTTCCTAAGTTAAACTTAGGAACTTTTTAATTATTGATCAAATAATTTAATTGAGAGGTTTCTAAGTGTTTTCTCTCAAAACATTTTTTGGGTTTTGGAGATCCCGTGTTCCTTACCCTCTCTAACACCTTTAGCCTCTTTGACACCTTAGAGAGAACACTTGTCTATTGCTACTTCAAAAATCAACACTTGCTTGATGGACATTGCCTTGTTCTAGAGCCCAAATGATGATGGAGACCACTTGAGATGGTTTGGGAGGGTTAGCACACCTTATTTTGATGCCAACACTTGATCCTAGCGCTGCCATGTCACCCATGCATACTCTAGGAGGGTGATGCGAGCTTTCTTGATGATAACGTCTTGGTGGAGATGTTACTTGGAGATGTACCCATTTGTTATGATTTATTGTTTGTAAAACTATCTTTAGGTCAGCTTGTGACTTATTATCCTAGTTGAACGCTTCAAGAAAATCTTTAGGGTTTTTTCATTGTAAATTAATGAAAACAACTTGGTTACCCTCATATAAATTGAGGGAAGTCATTTTCATTGGAACATTGTCACACATGCTCGTCTCTCTTATCTTGAGTGAGTACGCACTAGCTCTTTTCTCTTCTTCTCTTGGACGCAATGGATGAATGATGGTGCAGATTGTCTTGGTGAGGCTATTTTTGCATGGAGAGACTATCTTATGGATTGATGAATTGTGTAAGTTTAATTCCATCTTCCATTTTGCATGCTATTTTATGAAATTAGGGTTTATCTTGTGCCATATTAACAAGTGCAATATGTTTTATGAACTCTTATTTTTATGTGATTACACAAAAATTGTTTTTCAAGAATCCATCAAAAGAACTTGTTTTCATGCAACCTTTGAACTGAAGTCTCCTATGAAAGTAGTCCCTAGGGTTTCTAAGGGAAGTAAATTAGGTTTCCACCCTCTCAATCCAAGTCCTTCCATCATCGACCTCGCCCTAATTGACTCCATTGCCCAATTGAATAGAGGCACTAGTCTAGTTGTGGAATCACCTTTTGAAATTTCTTTCTTTTCTTAATTTCTTGTTAACTAGGTTTAGGGTTTGGTTTAAATTTGCATTTAATAACATTTTTTGTTCCTATATGTTATTGTCCTTCAGGTGTAAATTGCAGTTATTAATATTTGAAAAGAAAAATCTAGCATTTATTGCATCTTTTCACCCCAATTTAAGGCTGACATCTAAGGTTTATATTGCTGTTCTATGCACTTTTCAGCCATTAAAGACCTAAAGTTGATCTCATCATTTATAGGCTATTTCTTTGATGTTATATGTTTTTGCATGCTGTAAATATGAATATCATAAAACTCTAGCTTACATCAACTTTTCGGTATTGTATTAGGGTTGGTGGAAAGTGTGCTTGAACATTTTGCAACACTTATCTTGGCCTCCAAGGCTTTGCCGGTACCTTCTCCCATAACCAGTAGACTCTTATCTCCCTTGAACCCTCCTTTATTGAAGACCTTTCTAGGTGATTTTTTTGCAAGCTCCATAGAGAGCTATTTGGCTTGGAACACGAGTGATCTAACCTAGGTTGTCTAGCGAGGCATTGCACTAGACAAATAATAAGTATAATGTTGGAGCAACGATTGCTTCTAGAAGGTGTACTCAATAATATGCCAAAACTTTGAAATCCAAATCCCAAAGTCATCATAGTTTCCAGTCATCATTAAATTTAAACAACATGTTCCCTTTAATACTGGGTATCTAAAAATATAATTATCTTGAAAAGTGCACAAACTCTAATTTTGGTCTAACTTGAACCACAATTGACGAAAACTTAGACTTCCTCTTGTTGCCACCAAAGCTGAAATCCATCCAAATCTCCACAAAGGGTATCCAAATATGTGATCATATTTTAATAAAGATGATTTTCTAAATAGAAAATTTTCAAGAAATGTATCTTGAAAATCTAGTCTTATCCTCTTGGAGTCTTTGACATCTGATGCTTGACTAAGTGTTGCATTTGAAATTCAAGCATGCTGCAATTTTTGAACTTGCTGAACTGAGAAAGCTCATCTAGCAATGCAGTCATATGAGTGTGTATCGATCCATGAAGATAGGTGTTATGAATGTCACTTGTGAGAAACCTGTTCAATCATATTCGTTAACTATCTTTAGTGCAAATCTACAATAATGTCCTAACTCTAGCACTCACGGTCCATCAATACCAAATGATGAATTGAAATGATAAGTTGACCCCTCAAAAAAAACATACCCATGAACTGTCAAAGTACAATATTTGTGAACAGTTGATGTTGAAACAATCAAGATGAATTTTGAAGAATTTCATCCTTAGTGTAAACACAAACTATGTGATTGTGTGAGAGTTTGGTAGTTTAATTTGAATATCATTTTACACTTGATTTCATATGCTATGAAGGTGTACTCTGAAAGTCTGATGTACTTTCTAACAAGAATGCTTGTGAAGTTGCTTTCACTGTCATACTCTTTGAAGAATATTGTTATGTTAAAAGTCTGTGAATACAGCAATTTTGGCAAATGAAGAATAGGCAATGGTGATAAATTAGGGAAGGGAAAGTGGCTCTATTTGATTCTTATCTTTTGATGAGATTTTCCATATTGGTAATTATACCTATATGATCTTGGCGAAAGTTTGGAACTTAAGACTCAATACTAGTGCCTCTCTCCTTTTAGTTTCTGATCTTTTGTGCCTTAAAAGTTATATTTCTATTTTATGACTTCAAGGATGGTGTTTTTAATATCTCATTACAGCTTACTTGTACCTTTTCTCTTACACTCATCAATTTGTGGGAAGGTGTTGTTGGGCATCCGGTAGCCGTTAGACCAAAACCCGTAGGTGTTAGTCCATGAGAGATAAGGAGCCAGAGATAAGGATCCATGAGAGGCGGTTAGTCCATGTCTTGAAACACATAGGGAGCGTTGGTTTATGCAATGTCCAACAATCTCCCCCCCAACGTGAGCCGGGTGTGTATTGGACTTGTTGACCTCTGCGTGTCAACTACCCATAGCAGTACACCCCCTTTTCTTTTCGCAAAAAGGGACAACGCTTGATCGAGATGTTCGTGCCATTCAGCAGTCATCGTCATTCTCCTGATCTTATTAAAGTTG
>APFE031001622.1:0-28884 GCA_000404065.3 Pinus taeda | reverse complement strand
GGCAGGTATCTCCATTGTGTTTGATATCTAGTACCACTTTTTCTCTCTTATTTGACGGTTGAAGTGAGTTGTGCAGGAAACCCTTGAAGATCAGTGGGCGTTAGGGGAAGTTCTAGGCTGAACCAGCCAACTCCCACAAGCATTTTTTGCAGGGCCTAGCTGGTTTTGATCCTGGGTTAATCATTTAGTTTGTTTTGCTATTTGCATGAGAGACTTTCTAAGGCATATCATTAGCAATCTGAAGTTTATGAAATATATATGATGTCATTGACAAATCTGGCTGTTGCAGAGTCACAAAACTGTAAATAATTTTTTCTTGTTGTTAGGGTTTTATTTATTTTTATTGTCCCAGGGTTTTGGTTGCCTGTTTTATTGTTTGCAGGTTACAGGTGCTGATGGTTGAGAAATTTCAGGGTTTATCAGAGCTGTCTTTTGTTTCAGGGTTTCAGCCTCCTGTTCTCCACGTGATTTAATTGGCATACCCCCACCTGCTCAGCTGCTCGCATATTTCCTTCAAGATGCAGCAAGGCATATCGAAAAACCTCCATTCACGCAGTCATTGCTCTGTCCTGGTATCAAATCCTCTCACTAAGGCCCTTACCCAGCTCTTCTTTCATCACTGCTATCTCTGCGTTAACCTTTCCTTCTTCCCTTTTCATTGAGTTTCCTCATGGCTCGCTAACCTGCATCCTTTACCTGCTAAACCCTCATGCACAGTTCTATTTCTCAGTGGCTTTCTTTCATTCGCTGTCCAAGCCTCTGTTGACTTGCTACGCACTCCTTTCCGTCCACGATTCCTTACATCTGCAAACAAAAAGACATAGAACCCGCAAATCCCTTCTGTCATTTTTCATGCTGCCAGTCTTTCTCTTCCTCTCCAAACGCGTTATTGCTGATCTCTACCACCCCCGTTTCCTTTTGCTGTTTAGTTTGATGATTAATACCTGCAAAAAAAAAATAAAAATAAAAAATTTCATCGTAAGCATCCTCCGTCCATCATTCCTGGAACCTGCAAATCTGCGTGAGGCCTTTATTCCGTGGGCATCAGCGTGGGCGTCAGCGTGGGCATCAGTAAGTTTTGATACAAGAGCGTGGGCATCAGTAAGAAAACCACGGGCCAGGTAAGTGCGTTAATTTTTTTTGGGTCCTGCGTGGGTTTTCTTTGGCCGCAGTCCAGTGTTCATACCCGTCCGCTGTGTTTGCAAACCTCCAACCCTGTCCGCGTGAACCTGCAAGCCTGCAAACCAATTTTGTTTTCGTTGTGGAGCTGTATGCGTAGATTGGTTAGCGTAGGTACAGTTTCAAAATCGATTTTATTGGTTACGGTTCAATGCGGATTTTATTGGTTACGTTTAGGTTTTGGTTCAATACGTATAGCGTAGAGTTTAAAAAAAAAAATCGATCTTTTCTTTTTTAGGTTTAGATTATTTCAAATGTATATGCGTTATTTTTAATGCGTTCAGGTTTAGTTTTTTTTTTTTTAGTTTTCATTTGTTTAGTTTTGTTATATTTAAATTTTATTTCAATATATGTTAGGATTTAGCATTACTTTAGTTTGATTAAAAAAAAAAATTTGAAAAATTCATAAGGGTGCTTAGGGTTTTTGCTTGAGGGTTTTAGATATTTAACGTTGATTTTTTTTTAGTTTTAGTTATTAGATTAAATTTAGATTTTTCATAAAAATAAAAAATAAAAAAATATAAAAAAATAAAAAAAAATCATAAAAATTTCTTTTTAGACTTTAGACTTTAGTTTAAATTTTAAGTTTTGTTTTAGTTTAGATTTTTTTTTTGTTTTTTTAGAATTTTATCTTATCTGAAAAGCATGAAAAATATATTTGAAATATTTTGCCAGATTCAGTCTTGGCTCGAGAATTTTTAGGTTTCATCTTTATTGCTGAGGCTAAAATGTTGATGTGGGAATATTGTTTATCTTTTATGTGATTTCGCATGCTTAAATACAATATCTGGTTAATGGATAAATTTACATGGTTGTATCTTTCGAAGTTTATTTTTGCTAGATCATCGTTAAATGCGTTATGAATTTACTGAATATCTTATATCGTTCGAGTTGTTTGATGTAAATGAGTGCCCTGCATGGTTTATTTTCTACAGTAAGTAATCGTTTACACATTAACTCCAACTCAAAAAAATCTATCAAGTGCTTTGTCCTTCCGTGTCTCACAAACCAACTGGTTCACAGTTGGTCGTCCATCTCCTTACAGGGTCTACCCACCTTAGCCGCGGAAGACAGGCTTAACCGGAGAGATCGGGGATCAGAGTGACAGCCCCCGGTCTGAGCGTTGTCGTGACAATCTGTGCGACAACAGAACTCATGACCTATGCTCTGATACCACTTGTTGGGAATCACGATTGCCATTAGACCAAAACCCACAGGAGTTAGTCAACGATCACATCGCCAAAGATAAGCATCCAAGAGAGGTGGTTAGTCCATGTCTCTAAACACACGGGGAGTGTTGGTTTATCCAATGTCCAAGAGGTGTACACACTTGTGTCATCTTGTAGAACTCTTACAAAATCTTGTGGTCTGCAATACAAACTCAAAAGTGAACTTTTTGCCACCCTTAGTATGTCCTTGATGGAATTGAACGCATGGTTGAGGGGTTTGTATGCCATAGTAGTAAGCAATAAAGGTCTCTGAACATACAAATTGGCGATGCAATAGTGAGTAGATGAGAAAATTATTACCTTTACAAATCAAATACAACATGGATTTTGAACTTGGTTTCTCTAGATTTACTGTAATACAGAAGGTAAGAAATGTAATATTGATTCTGAGAAACAAGTACATGCACAATATTTCATTTTCATTATAAGGCAAAAGATACTGAGGTTAGAGAAAGGGACATCAGATAGGTTCTAAGCACAAAAATGGAGAATGTTTCAAATGGTTTATCTCATCACATGGAAAAGAGGTTTAAAACTAGAAATGCTAGTCATACAAAAATGAATAACGATATAGACAGGATGATTAAGTCATTTAATTACAATATGCAATAATGAAACACTTGTATGTGTTATGTATGAACCGTGAAAGATAAGTTTCTTAGACATTTTAGTAGTATTGTTTCTGTTTTTGTTTATGATTTTGGAATTGATTATTCTTTGGTTATTTCAGTTGGGTGTCAAATGGAGTAGTTGGCTCTCAAGCATTTGCAGCTTATGATCAAGGTTTGTGAAGCCTTTACTTTAATATTGTGGATGCAAAACTCATATTTGTTTATTTGTCATTTATACATATTTATTCAGGTGCAGTTTTCAAGTATGAGGAAGATTGTCTGGTTGCATTGTTGTTTCATTATTTTCTCCGACTTTAATACATTTTGGCCCATGCATTTATGTAGACCTGTGTATGTTGTGTTTAGGTTATCTGATGAAAATTAATATTATCTACATGAAAAGATCTTAAGTAACCTTCTACACAGACATTAATGGATGAAATATAATAAGAGCTTGAATTTGCCGGTGGTGCAGGTTATGATGTTTTTCTGGGGAATTTTCGAGGTTTGGTTTCCAGAGAACACATAGACAATCACATCTCTTCTCAACGGTAAGACACCAAGACCTAAGAATGCTATAGTTTCTTGTTTTGGTTAGGCTTACCTGTTGGCTTGGAGTGATCCTTTAGAAATGAGTCAGAAGGTTGAAATGCAGAATAAATGAATTATATAGCCACACGGGTAGAAAATCAAGGGTGGAATCCACATTGGAAGTCCAGGAACATTTTATTGCTCTAAGTTTACAAACATGAGCACTGTACTCATATGCATGATCATTGGTCAAGGCAGCTAACTGGCATTGTCTAAAGGTTTTTTGATGTGTCAAGTATCATTTTGAAAGATTTGGAACCAGAAGATAAACACAATAATTAGGTATGATATCTGTTTCAAAGATTATCATTATTGTTGTCATGATGGGAGTTACTTTTGCTTCTTGGGCTGTTTTAGTTTGGTTTTTGTGAACCTCATAATGTGGAACTTGTTATAGAATTGGTATGCCAAAATGTTATAAAATTGTTATAATGCTAATTTAATCTTGGAATTAGTACAAGCTATATTGCCATTTTTGTTTATAATTCTATATACTGTGGTACATTGCAATCATGTCTTTACTTGCCAAGTAAAGAGAACATTGGATTTTTACATCGTTCCTTGTAGACTAAGGCTGCTATGTTAATACTTTTAGAAGGCAACCTTTTTGTGGTCTCCTAGCATGTTTTCTAAGAAGAAAAGTGGATATACTTCAAAGTTCAAAGATGTGTATGCGTCTTCTGCACTTCTCTTCCAATCATTGTGAAGAACATGTCTTATCCAACCACTGTGAAGAATATGTTCCAGAGTTATTTTGTCAGGGCACAATCCATGAACAAATGTTCAGCTTCCTCCTTTGTTGTCGGTCTAAAAAGCTTCTTTTCCTAGAGAACTATTGCATTACTATTCTCTTTTGGGAGCTCAACTAAAGGCAGAAATTTCAGGCCATAGTCTTTTATCTCATATTTTGCCCCATTGTTCACAGCCTTTTTCAACTGTGAAGAAACCTTTAGGAGAGTTTCCCATGATAGAATGCTTAGTTCAAGGATGAAGTTTATCATTTTTTCTTGCAAAAGTTACATTAGGTTTTTCTTTTCCTTACTTGGGATCTCGTTCTGCCAAGCTTCATGTTTATATTCTCTTTTCCGATAATCTCCATATAACCCCCTTACATCACTTGTTTGGTAATAGTCGTCCCTCCACTCTATTCTTGTAAAATTTCTTTTGTTCTCCTTCAGATCCTCTGTGAAATCGAAAGGGAGGAATTGGTTCCATGAGTTTTTCGAAAAGTTGGTTTTCTCACTACATAATCCATCTTAGAAATGGTTGTCCTAGATTAGGTGTTTCACTTGCATCATGTTATTCTAGATAGTGTTATTGGTGCCTACATGAGTTTTCTTATCTGACATTCTCTATTTAATCAGTTCTTAGAATTTTTGTCCGTAGCTTCTTGTTTAGAAAAGAAATGAAACTCTAGAACAACTTTGCACCTACGATGGTGTTTAAGCTTTGTAACGTTGTAATGCCTAGACCTCTTCTCTTTATTGGGATGAATACATGCTTCTGTGATATATTTCATCACATCAATGACCCCTTCCCATAGGAACTTCATTTTTAATCTTTCCAACTGCTATAGGATATTGGTTGATGCTGCTAACATTGAGCAAAGATAGGCATGGGAGTAGCATTGTTTTGATAAGAAAGATTCTCCTTGCCAACTTTTACAACTAAATCTATCACCTACAGAGTGTAAAGTCCCAAGCACCAAAGTACTAGCATTGTGTAAGTTAGGAAGGCTACTCATTGTCACCTTAGTAGGTCTTCCTCTCTCTTTATGATGGGTCTTCTACAACACAAGGGTGTGTCCCTAGGATTGCTAAGGATATGAAATGGAGGCTCTAGGTGATTTTTGAAGAGTAAACCTTAATGAAACAGGAAGTCGTAATATAGGTAAAAAATTAGTGGTACGAGGACAAAAGGGAGATGAAAACCCCAAGAGTAGTGCCTACCAAATCTAAGAGGGCTGTTTTGTGAATAATTAAGGAGAAAGGGCTGCAAATAGCATGCCACAATCAGCTGTTATAGTGCTGGAAATAACTACAAAAATGAGTCTTTTAGAGCCATATTGGTGCCACTCTTCAATAAGTTTATGAAGGTACTGCCCTACAATGATATGTTAATTACAATAACAACTTGTTTGATTGGTTAATAATTAATATTGTTGAAGAAAATGTAACTAGGTTCGGTCTTCATAATGACAAGGAGCAGCGTTGGCAAACTTCACATTGACTTAAGATTCGGGCTAATCCTCTCTCGGCATGCCTGTGATCTGAAGGTGATGTCCTCAGATGAATAGAGCAGAGAAGGCTGATGATGATCTCGACATATTTATAGGCAACATGTGTAGATCTCGGATGGATGATCTTGGCATACCTGTAGGTGCTGTCATGTTTCAATATCAAACGGATGGAGCAGAAAGGTCTTAAGTCCTGTAACAATAATCTCGGCATATACTTATCTTTGCTTCCATTACCACGCATACCTTAAGGGCAGTTACAGTATTCATGAGATCAAAGACGGAGACCTAATCACAGTCACAATCCCACTGTCTCAACATAAGGAGAAGAAGAAATATTACAGTCTATTTATAATAAGAAGAAGCAGTACTAGAGTTTTGGTATGCTGACAATGAAGGAAATCCAAAATGATATCTCTGTAGTAGTTTCGGTGTCGCAACAGTGATGAGGGTTTCCAGATGTGTCAAGTGGTGCAAGACGAGGAAGCAGTAATGACAGTAATTGTTATGATAATAAACGAAACTATGATAACAACAATGATAAGTGACAAAGATCATGATCTTTCTCTTGAAAGATAATGATCTAAATGAAGAAGCTAAGATTGCCTCTGTGGAAATCCCAAGAGGCAATCATGATGTCAACAGTAATGAAGATCTCAGTGAGGTAGAGGTGCAGCAAGGATGATGATCCCAACAACGTTGAAGAAAAGGATTGATGTCTTGGTCTTGGAGAGGTAGAATGTGTCAAGGGTCATGGTTTTGGTATTCGTCAATGGAACCTCTATAAGAAGAATTTTGCGTGGGTTTCCCTCTCCAAGAGGGAGAGGTTTTGACCTTGGCAGAAAGCCAAATACATTGTGTTCTTGTCTCTTTTGTTTTTGGTAGCAGTTTGATGAAGTAAACACACACACTAATAATAATGGAAAAATCAAGCTAATATAGATTGTATAAATACTTCAGAGATTGTTAACATGCATTAGAAGAATCAGTGTAATTTCTAATTGCCCTAGATTCTTCAACATGGTATCAGAGGGTTGGTTTTAGCAGCCAAAGTAAGGGCAGAAAAAGAGACATTCAAGAATCAAGTTCATACGAGACATCAAAGGAGCTGAAAGATCTACATGGCATAATCAAACCCTAGATCAAAGGATCAATCTTCAAACAACAATATTCAATAAAAAGGGTTGCTGTCTATGCAACCAAAAAGATAAGTTATGACAACAGATCTTGTACCTACACAAGCCACCAAGAATACTTCATCTCAAAAAGGATCGAAGTCCAAGAAGCAGTCTACATCAACGGTTATCAGCAGCAAAGGTTTTGGAGATCAACAAGATGAGGCATTCAGATCACTGATCTGTGGCAATAGTTCTGATGACTCTGACAATTTCAGCCAATGACTCATTCAAGATCTGTCATCTCAAATCATAAAATGCTGCAGACTACAAGGTTCCAAAAATATAACTATGTCAACAACCTGCATATCAAGATAGCTCAAAGAAAAGAAAGGAAATCTTTCTATCAAGGACCTCTTCCAGTGGAAGCATCAAAACTACCTCATCAACAACCATCATAGTCAGGGTGAAGATGTCATCTTCGCATATCAAGTAAGTATCTTTTCATTCTATAATCAAGTTTGGTTCATTGACTTCATGGTTGCAAGGAGATATTTAGGATAGATGGGTTATCTAAAAGTCCTTGCAGAGAACACGAAGGATTGACAAAATCCTTATGAAGAAGAGAAGTTAGTGAACAAGTCTCCTCTAAATTTATGAGAAGGAACTCTCAAAAGTTTCCTCATCTCTATGAAGCAAGAAAGGAGACAGAAAAGAAATACATGAAGTGATAGAAGAGGCACTCTTCATGAGATCTCAATTACGAGGTTTGGGAAAGGTGATGAAAGAATAATCATCATTGATATTAAGATTAAGCAAGGTAACAAATGCCCAATGGACAAGGAGGTTACCTCGATCAACAATTTGTGGTCTCTATCTCAGATAGAGAAAGACAAGTTGATAGGACTCAAATAAGTGCAAATAAGTAAAGGAAAGTTGACAAGACATAATAGTACTATGGAAGAAGAGATCATATGACTGAAAGGGTGGAAGAAGCTGAAGAAATGGATTAGAGAAAGAGGGAATAGTAGATCTCCATTATGAGTGAAATGGTGTCCTCAAAAGGATCCTATCAGAAGTCTTTGCAGATATAATCATGGTAAGAAGATGCATCATGGCATCATGGAAGCAAGAGATTGTATGAGAATCAAGAAGAACATAGCTCTTGAGAATCTCATTGAATATCAAAGGTAAGGAAAAAGTCATCCAGGTCAAAGGGGACATTTCCCAGATGAGGATATACTAGATCCTGAAGATAGAAATCTCAGCGGAGGATCTTTTTGTCCGGCAAGGCAGAAAATGCTTCATCAAGATTTCCAACTTATGGAAATCATGAGATGAGGACTAATGACATGATGAAGCAGATCAAGGGATTGAAGATTTGTTCAATCAAGAAAGCTGTTGAAAGTAGCCTAAAGGGAAAATGAGGTATGTATGCTTGTATTTGTATTTGATATCGTAATGTCATGATATATGGTTGCAGGTAAAATGGATCGAGCATGAGCAAAAGGGAAAGGATCTCCTCCTCTGAAAGGATGCAGAAAGACATAAGTCAAACTAGGTGAAATCAACATAATATGTCCTCATATGAAGTATGAGGTAGTTGACTACAATTGAAGAACTCTGAGAGCCCATGGGAATGAAATACATGAGGATGAAAGAGACCGTGAAACATGCAATCATGATGAAGGCGATCAACATCCAGAGGATCAGGAAGAATTGACCACGAAATCTCCCAGAATGATGTGAAGACTCTGATGGAAGTTTAAAAAGATGAAGACCCTTCACAACAGATTTCTTTGGGAGATGAGTCAACATGTATGCAGGATTTTGATACCTACAAGAAGATGTCACTGGAAAAAGGCCATCACCAAAAGGTAATATGTGATTTGTTTTTGGTGTCTGACCTCTTCTAAGATTTTAGGTATGTGTGTAGGGCCAAGGTAAGGAGAGTTGTGAAGGATGTGACAACTATGTACCTTATAAATCACCATTGAAGAAAAGGTGAATATAGATGGCCTTATGAAGGAAGCCCCTGATCTAAAGCCAAGGAGGATACTTTTCGAGAAAGAAGGAATGGCATGACGGAGGAAAGTGATGGATGGCTGAACCCTACACTCGAAGAAATTGATGACATCGAAGTCTTGGATCATCAGTCAACTAGAAGACCCTATAAAGCACTGATGATAGAGTCCCTGGGTAAGAGGGAGCTCTAAGAGGTTCCTACAAGTAAAAGGAACTCGAGCAAGTTTCTGAGTAAAGAGAAACTTGGAAGTTGTCCTTGGTTGAGAGGGAGAGTGAAACACGACATTCTTGTCTTCAGTTTGGAAGAAAGAATGGAGGATTGTGAAACCGACACTCTTTGAGGATGTGGTAGGGCATCCAAGACAAGAGTGGGCAAGAGGACTAATATTCGTGAGGGCTGGGAACCCAAGATGAGAATAGTCCTAGTAGGGCATACTCGGAGAACACCCAGGTGGGTATGACCCTAAGAGAGACAATGATGATGTGTGTCTATCAATCATTGGTCTCGCCATCATTGTGCTCTGATCTAAGTGAGAGATGGAGCTGTTAGTCAAGGCCTTGCTGAATGGAAACATTGTTGGTTGAAATGATGCTATAACAGATGGATTGCAAATCGGATTCTTCTTATGAGAAATTCTTTAGATTGAGAATGACCAAGTACCATTATGAATACCTCCCTAGTTAAGAGGGAGTGTTGAAGAAAATGTAACTAGGTTCGGTCTTCATAATGACATGATCTTTGTAAGTGATGTAATAAATTATTATTGTAAATCTTGCCTCATGGGTTTCATGAGCAAGAAGTGTAATTAGGTCAAAGACTTCTTCTTGATGTCTTTAGGTTTTTATTTAATTATCATAGAGTCATGTCATGTATTGAAGAGCTCTTTAAGAGCCTATGTGCAATGTATTCTAGCCTACAAGATGTGTAGCAACCCTCCAAAGACCAAGCGTAATCCTCCAAGAAATCTGCAGGCAAAATCAATGAAGAGATCTTAATGTCGACTTCAAAATAAATTAAATGCATAATTTAAAGTCACCTCGGCTTGAGTAAAAGGTCACGTCAGTTCATGGATTCACGTCGGCTTATTATATGTGCATTAACTACTATAAATACCCATGAAGGGTCAGTGCATAATACACCAAGAAAATTTTGGATGGCTCTGAAATTCCGCATATAGGAGCAGAGTTGCAGTAGGGTTTGACTGCACCTCGTTTGGGGTTTAGGTGTAGTCATGATCTTGGATGTATGGAGCAGAAACATGTTCGGATGAGGACGCAGTAGGGAGTTGAAGTTTGGGCTCAATACATTCTTATCATAGACCTAATCTTCATGTTGACAACCTCGACGTCAATGATAGATTGACCTCACATGACAAGGAGAAGTATTGGCAGACTTCGCATTGACTTAAGATCCGGGCTAATCCTCTCTCGGCATACCTGTGATCTGAAGGTGATGTCCTTAGATGAATAAAGCAGAGAACGTTGATGATGATCTCGACATATTTATAGGCAACATGTGTAGATCTCGGATGGATGATCTCAGCATACCTATAGGTGCTGTCATGTTTCAATATCAAATGGATGGAGTAGGAAGGTGTTAAATCCTGTAACAATAATCTCAACATATACTTCGCTTCCATTACCTCGCATACCTTAAGGGCAGTTATAGTATTGATGAGATCAAAGACAAAGACCTAATCACAGTCACAATCCCACTATCTCGGCATAAGGAGAAGGAGCAGTATTACAGTCTATTTATAATAAGAAGAAGCAGTACTAGAGTTTCGGTATGCTGACAATGAAGGAAATCCAAAATGATATCTCTGTAGTAGTTTCGGTATCATAACAGTGATGAGGGTTTCCAGATGTGTCAAGTGGTGCAAGACAAGGAAGCAATAATGATAGTAATTGTTATAATAATAAAGGAAACTATGATGACAACAATGATAAGTGACAAAGATCATGATCTTTCTCTTGAAAGATAATGATCTCAATAAAGAAGCTGAGATCACCTCTGTGGCAATCCCAAGAGACAATCATGATGTCAATAGTAATGAAGATCTCAGTGAGGCAAAGGTGCAACAAGGATGATGATCCCAACAACGTTGAAGAAGAGGAGTGATGTCTTGGTCTTGGAGAGGTAGAATGTGTCAAGGGTCATGGTCTTAGTATTCATCAATGGAATATCTATAAGAAGAATTTTGCGTGGGTTTTCCTCTCCAAGAGGGAGAGGTTTTGGCCCTGGCAGAAAGCCAAATACTTTGTGTTCTTGCCTCTTTTGTGTTTGGTAGCAGTTTGATTAAGTAAACACACACACTAATAATAATGGAAAAATCAAGCTAAGATAAACTATATAAATGCTTCACAAATTGTTATCATGCATTAGAAGAATCAGTGTAATTTCTAATTGCCCTAGATTCTTCAACAAATATATGTATAAGCATAACTATAACAGAAAAAGGAAATAAGAGGGAGAACCTCCTCATGTTACTACTATCCAAATCACAGATGCTCTATTACAAGGTCTTCATAACATATCATTTGCAAGGGGTTTCTACAATTATCCAAAAACATTAAAAGCATGCAAAAATTGAGCCTCACCTATGATCGAATGATACCTCTAATCTTCCATTAAGCTTGCCAAAAATGATGTACAATATAGCCCAATGGGAGAGCTCCTCAATCCCCAAATTCCCAACCCTTGGAAATGGAGAGAAAGATCCTCCTTATAGAAGGAGATTTTTTCTCTCTTACGATAAGATACATTATTTAATAACTCCATTACAAGTCAAACAAATGATATAATAATGGAGTAAAATCGATTGTTGACCATATCAAGTAATTATATCAACGTTCAATCGATGTTTGACCATATCAAATGGTATGTGGACACTAGCCTCTCCAAGAGAGCTTGCCCCATCCAAAAATAGAATGTAGTGTGCAAGATATCCTCAAAGAGAGAGAGATCACCACTAAAAATAAGCATTTACAATGTCAAAATGCTAAAATTAGTCCACACACAATGTGCCTTCCATGGTGCTATCTCTTAACAATGCATAAAATGATCATTAGCATGCAAGGATGTGCTCCAAGGTCCACCTAGAAAGGCTTACTAAGTACACGATGTGTGAGTGATAAAATAATAAAGTACTTGTAGGAGGATGCTGCATAACTTCCTCCAAAGATGGTAATGTGATCCATATGGTGCATGAACATGTGTGCAATAGATATCCTTCATAAGGCATGTGGGGGTCTCATAAGTGGCACATCCCATCATCACACAAGAACAAGGTGTGGAAACATATGCAAGAACCAGGTCACTAGGAACTCATAACCACATGCGGACTCAAAGTAGGTTGCCTCAACCAACTCCATAAGAAAGTGTGCAAACTACAAAGTTCCAAATAGGTGGATTGCTTTACATGCATGATAGGTCATAAGTCTTCGGATATTCAATATCTCCCCAAAAATTGAAAAGTGCTACCTCCAATGTGCAATCATCTCATTTTGTTAAGTTTGACAAAGTTAACTCCTCCAAATAATCATAAAATATCCTCCAGGGTGGTTACAACTCAAAACTTGTGCAAGTGGGCAAGATAAGAATCCAATGAGTTTTCTCCAATGTGCTTCGCATGCCCCTAGGATAGGGGGTTTGTTAAATCGTAATCCTAGCACTTGACGATTAGTTCCTAGCAAATTTATCACAGATCTGCTTAGAAAAGCACAAATGGGTTCTTGAAACAATTATTCATTGGAAGTAAAATATTAACCAATCTCAATCACATGTGACACATACAAATTTTGACCAATCAACCGTTCTTCATTAACTTAATAATGTAAACCTACTTAGTCTCCTATCTTGGAATAATGGCTCAATCGAGGAAAATAAATTTACAAATTACAATACACCTTGGATCTGATCTAGCTGATCAAGCCCTAGATCTATCCTTGATTTACTTGGTTGATTTGGATCTCCAATGCTATACCCCTGCACCTTCTTTGAACCCAGAGTATGTCACTCCTCACTTGAGAAAATCTCTCTATCAATGGCTTGTGCTGTTGTATGGTGTGTTTTCTCCTCTCCTTGGCCTTGCTTTTATAACTTTACATTGAACTAAATTTTTAATCCTATTCTCCAAAGTGATGGATGGTTGAGATTAGATCTTGTGTCACTTGAGATCAATGGTTGAGATTAAAACATAATCACTAAAGTAAATACTTTACTTTTTTTGACTTTCTTTAGCTCAGTAGCTCACATAATTAATTATGTGCTTTTCCTAAGTTAGACTTAGTCTAAGTTATAGTAACAACTTACTTAATACTTGAGCAAGTTTTCGAAGGAAACTTTGGGTAACTTCTGCATGCCTAGACACTTAGGCCTGTGTAGTACCTACTTGAGCTACAAACATCAACACTTCCTCTTAGTGAAGGAGGTACTTCTACCATGTGGAATTGGCTCCGATCATGGAATTGCATCCGCTACCATGGATATTCCCTTGGAATTGCAAGCCTTTCCTGTCATCCGGTTTGGAATCATTCTTGAAGACCTGCTCCCCTTGGACATGTTCCTAGAAGCCTCCTGTTGCTGAACATCCTTAAAGTGATCTCATACCAAGAAACCTTCTTGATAGACTTGGAAGAATTTGTTGACCTCTCCCCCCACCTAAACATGAGGCTGACTTCCTCTGAACTGCTCAACCTTTGGAGCTTCTTACTGCTTGTTCTTGGTCACTGTTTTGCTTCTTGCCATTGCTCTAATAGGCTATCCCTTTAGCCTATACAAGTTGCCCTGTCTAACTCCAATGAGGTGATCATTGTCTAAGCTAGATCCCAGGGGTCTAATCCGCTCTTGTCTACCCTAGAATGCCACAACATACCCCTTCTTCTCTATCATAGAGACTGAGAGCAAACTCCACTTGAGTTCCGACACTTATAACACGTCATTCACTTCCACTTGCCTCTTGACTCAAGTTGAAATATCACTTTTCCAACTCCTTTCATTGTTTTGTTTGGTATCAACACCAAACTCCACATGCAACTCTGTGTCTTACTCTGTTAGGCTATAAAATAGCTCTTGTGCCCCTGTGATATATCATGTGGCTCCACTATCCAGTAGCCACGCACCAACTGGTATGGTGCTCGAGGAAACGTAGGAAACAAGTGAAAATTTAGTTTTAAACATCCTGGCTAACTCTTCAACCTGAGCTTCTATCATTGCAGTCACAACTGACTAGGAACCCTTTCAGCCCTTCTTCCTCTTTGGACACTGTGAAGCATAATGTCCTATCTTATGACAAGCAAAACACTTGAACTTAGTCAAGTTCTTCTTCTTCAGCTATGAGGTTGACTCCTCACTTTTGCTTGAATCTTTTCCTTTTCTTTTCACTGTCTTATTGACAAGAGTTAGGTTCTCGTCATCTTCCGCCTTGTTCGCCTTGGTCTTGGCCTTTGACTACATCCTCATCTCCTCTTGGATGCAATCATCCCATAGCCTCTCGAATGAGGGTTGATTCTCGCGAGCACAAACTACTTTGACGAGTGAATCCATATCTCTGGGAAACTATTCAACGCTACATTTAGTATGCATTGTCCACCTTTTCTCCCACTATTGCAAGGTTATCATCAATCTAAGTGATCTTCATCAGCAAACTTGTTACTGTGTTAGATCTGGTTATCTGTGTAGGCCAGAGCTTGTCCCTCAACACCATTTTCTTGTTAATGATCTTGCTTTGGTAAAAACCCACCAAAGAATCAAATATCTCCTTGGATGACTTATTCTTAGACTAGAAAGATGCTTCACTACATCCATTACTACCCTTATGTCTTTATCTCCCACTTAACTAGGGTGGCTTTCTCCTCGGCATTTGTCGACTTTGGGATCGCCTTCAGATTGTTTTCCTTGAGAACTAGGGTGACCCTATCCTTCCAAGGCACGAAATTTGAGGCTCCATCTAGCTTGTCTTCAAACCAAAGACCCACTGTAGTCATCTTTACCTAATCTCAACTTAAAATATTTGCCAAGTCCTTTGGGAACCCAAATTTGTTGCCAATCCCTTGATTGTATCCCCTCTCTCCCTCTGAGGGCTGACCTTCGCCAATCACACTGGCTGCACTATGCAAACTGATTTTATGTCAATCTGCATACCCACTTGTAGCCAATTTTTTGCACTACTGGTGGTTCGATGGCTACGCTTGGCGCACAACTATCTCTTCTTTCTCGACCGCTCCCTATCTTGCAGACTTTGCCACCCAATGCAGCCCTAACTTGACTCGCGAGGGTCCCTGTGCATTGTTGGTCAACACTTTTGAGTGTGTTGCAACCTTATGCTCGAATGATGTGGTTGCTATTGGTTTTTTGGCCCTTTAACTTGTAATGATGGCATCAATGATAAGGTATGAAGTGATTCCCAAGGCCCATTCAAAGGAGAGGCTCTCCAAAAAAGACCTAAGAGGAAAGTCAAGACCTAGGGTTAGAAATATTCAATGATGATGAGTATGCCTAGGGTCAAGGTTTCCAAGGTGAAATAAGACATTTCTAGAGGCTTTGCAAGATGATTGATACTAGAAATATGTTTTTCACTCCACTAGAAAGATCTAGAAATAAGCCTATGCGAGACCTAGGGTTTATGAGTAATCATTGGAGGAGTTCTTCCAATGTTCTCACTAGGTCAAGATAGGTAGGGAAGGGGTCTAGAATGACCAATTTCTTTGAGTGTTGTGTGCAAATGATCCTCAATAAGACCACCAACCCAAGGCATTCAAGATGGGATTCCAAATATGCAACTAGGGCTTGAGTTTTCTTGCAAACCAATTGCGGGAATTGCTCCAAACTTGAGGACCACAAGAGGAGACACCAATGTAGCTTCTTGTCCAATTACTTTTGCAAAGTTCTTCCTCTAATGCAATTCATAGGCAGTCCTAGTTGGCCATCTTGGAGGGGTCGAGAATTTTTGGAGAGAGAAAAAGAAAGTAAGGGTGATCACCAATTTTCATTGGATCAGTGCCTAATCCTTGGGCTATGGAGTCTATGATGATTCAAAATTTGGCCGAACTCTTCTTCAAGAAGGCTAAAAGAGATGCCCTAGCAACCACTCTTTACATTTACCCACCCAAGATCTGTGGACTTTCATGGAAGAAAAGTAAATTTCAATCCACTAGGAACATTCATCTACTTGTTATGCAATGAGTAACATGTGCAATCAATAATCTAACCTTCTTTACAATTATTTCAATAAATCAGGACACAAAAGAACTAGCTAGTTGCAATAATTCCACACATTAGACATTATTTCAAGAAATATTTTCAACAATGAACACTTACAAGATGACAAGAGATATATCCAATCATAGATCAAGAAAAAGCTCTAAGAAAGAACAAAAATTTTGGCTCCAAATATACTGAAATGCATCAAGAGATCTCCAATACACACCCAAGAAGAAGTGTGAAATTCATACAAGAGAATAGATCCAAGAAGTGATGATGATCCTCTTCACAAATGAGAGTCTCATCTATTTATATGATCCTCTAATAGTTCGAATTAGTGTAAAATGCCCCTAAAATTATTTTAATGTGCAAAAAAACATATCCTTGGTGACAAGCCCACCATGTAGCTCATATTGTAATGAAGAAGCCATCCAAAATGAGCTGAAAATGATGAAATAGTGTTATAGAAGGGTTGTTGGAAGGCCTAAATGAGTCCTCAAGGTGCCATAATGAGATTGAGGGCTCCATGAATGATAGTCAAGGGGGTGACCCCTTAATCTCTAAGCAAAACATCATGTGGTGCTCTAAAGTGGCTCGGGGGGATAGGCAATGGTCTCATGGATCTCCCAATGAAAAATAAGCCTGTACAATTCTATAAGCCATCTTATAGCTATAAGCCAGTAGGGAAGATCCCACGGGACTAGGGTTGAGGATTAACCCCCCCATTTAAGGTGAGGGAACAAGACTACAGTCAAAACCATTCTTCGAAGTCACCCAATACTCCATACTCAAGTGTGTCCAAGAAAAACAAGCATAAGCGCCCGATTGCACAATGAAAGACATACCTTTAGGATTGGATGGTCTACCTTTAAACATACAATCTCGACAGATGGGCGAGGGGATGTATTATTGGCTCAGGGAGTGGAGATCAACTGGCACAATATCGGCTACACTGGTGGCTGTCGGGGTTGCCAGCTGGAGACAAATTTAGGAGAAAAAGTTCTCCTATGGGGCCACTCATGGGTGGTGGGTAACGCCTAGCTCCAATTGGGACATGAGCTCTTTGTGGAGTGCACGAACCATGTACCTGAAGGGGGGTCATGAGAATACCAACAATCCTCTAGGACCGCAAACCAATTATCCTGCACATCGCAAACAATTGTTGGAAGCATCTGTCCTTGGAGTAATTTGATTGCCCATGTTTTCATCAAATAATAAACCATACAGGAAATAAAATTTATTCTAAATGTAAGTCTAATCTAAATGCATCTAATCTAGCATGAGAACATGATATGATGATGTTAGCTATGCAAAAATCAGTATGCAATGCATCCTACTCTAACATGCATATGGTACAACATCAAGTGCCTTAAGGAAAATACTATTTTAGGAGTTGCCCTTTCATTGGGAGGGGAATGGATTTTCCATCAAAAGTTTCTAGATGATAGTAGTTCATACCAACTATATTAGTTATCTTATAGGAACTGTCCATAGATTATCCAACTTTTTATGCATACTAGTCTTCTCTCTTCTTTTATCCCATAAGAGAACTAAGGTTCCTAGCTTAAACGCCTTATTCTTGACATGTTTATCAAAGTTGTTTTTCATCTTTTCATGTTTTCAGCCAAGCTGATCGAGAGCTTTCCTCCTAACTTCAACAACCTTAATGAGTTGATCAATTCGTGCTTGTAGGATGTCTTGCTGATCAGAGAAAGCCTTCAAGCATTCAAGGGTAGGCAATTGAAGTTGGATTGGTAACTTAGCCTCTGCTCCATAAACTAATTGGAACGGGCTATATCTAGTTGAAGCTTTTATGGTGGTGTGATCAGCCCATAAGGCATACTTGATCTTACTATCCCAATTTTGCTTATTTTCTCCCACCTTTCATTTGGTGATCTTTATGAGGTTCTTGTTGCTTGATTCAACTTGGCCATTTCCTTGAGGGTAGTAGTTAGACAAATGTGACAAGATTGTGCCATACTTGTTACATAATGATGTCAACACCATAGAATCAAATGCTTTGGCTTAATCACTCACAATTTTAGCGGGTACACAAAATCCACGACGACTTGGTCAGTTGCTTTCTTTGTGAGTATGGCTTCAACCCATTTTGTGAAGTAATCGGTGGCAGTGATGATCCATTTATTCTTGTTGCTTGAATTATCCTTGAATTCCCCAATGAAATCTAGGCCCCATTGTTGAAAGGAGCTTCTACAACAACATTCTTTAAGGGCATGGTGGTGAATTGTTGCTTTCCTGCAAACAATTGGGATGATTGACATCTTTTAACAAAATTCAGCGTATCAACAAAAATAGATGGCCAATAATATCACGCCCTCAATATTTTGTGCGCATTAGTTGTTGAAAAATCTAGGGTAGGAATAGTAAAAAGATATTTTTGCTTGATAATTGCTTGTGATATACTTTACTTCTTAGCTTATAGTTTTTTCTTCGTTATGTTATTATTGCGTTCTTTTCATCAAGACAATTACCAATATGCACAATAAAAAACAAGTGACATAGTATGTAGGTTTGTTAGTCAGGGCCAAAACCTCTCACCTCTTGAGGGGAAAACTCGATCAAAATTCTTCTTCTAGATCTTCAATTGCCGAGTACGAAGACAATGAGAAAGACCCTTGATTCTAGTATCCTCCCAAGAACCTTGTCACTAACCTTGATGCTTTGCCTCTTCCCTTTCTTAACTTTCTTCTTGATCTCGAATTGCTTTCCTTGGCTCCATCTAGAGAAACTCAGTCTCTATACTTTCTTCTCGACTTCTCCTAGAGAAACTTGGTCTCTATGATCTCACTAGCTTTCTCTAGAGAATCTCGGTCTCTAGATCTCTATCTTGTTTACCCAGAAGAAACCTCCTTCGTTGCCCCAGAAGAAACCTTCTTCACTGCCTAGAAGAATTTTCCTTCGCTACCACAAAAGAAACTTCTCTTCGCTGCCCCAGAAGAAACTTCCTTCTTCGCTTTCCTAGAAGAATCATCCTTCTTCGCTTGCCCAAAAGAATCCTCTTTCTCACTTCTTCGCACTTCTTGGTAGCCTTCTTCTTCGTACTTCTTCACCGAATGCTTGATCGAATGTAAGTCGAGTTACTTACCTCTAGGTGAGGCCGAGTGTGGCTATATATACACTTCCACACATGTCCTTTAGGTCGACATGATCCCTAGAGGTTAGGCCGACCTCTTTTAGCATGTTCTTTCATAGTTGTAGGCCGACTTGAAGAGGACAAGTGATAAGGTTTTGGAGGATACTTTATATAGGCAAATTTTACCTTTCACAAAGTGTGACATGACTTCCTTACATGACAATGACTCATTTTATGACTATTTGACAAATAATTCCTAAAGACTCTCAATGGGAGTCTTGACTTAAAAAAATAAAATATCTTTCTCATGAAACCCATGAAGTAAGTTAATACAATAATTTTATTTTTCTTCTTTACATCTCATTACATAAAATCATAATTACATGTCATTATGAAGACCGAACCTAGTTACACTTTTCAACGCTCCCTCTTAACTAGGGAGGTATTCATAATGGTACTTGGATTTTCTCAATCTGAAGAATTTCTCATAAGAAGAATTCGGATTGGTAACTCATTTGTATAACATCATAGCAACTAGCATTGTTACACAACAAGGCCTTGACTAACAACTCCTTATCTCTATAAGATCTGAGCTCAATGCTGGTGAGACCAATGATTTGTAGACACCCTCATCATTGTCTCTCTCGGAACATCCCTGCCTAGGTACTCAGGGTGTGTACCATGAGGACTATTCTTATCTTGGACTCCCCAACCCTCAAAGAATATCGGTCCTCCACGACTACTCTTCCGTTGGATGCCCTATTTCATCCCCAAAGAGTATCAGATGCCAAATGATTACCCAATCCGCCATTCTGTCTTCCCAGGTGAAGACCGTAATTGTGAAAATTCCTATACTCGAAGGAACCCATATTGCAACAAATTTGAATCTACTTCACCTACTTGATTTTTAAATTACATTCATCAAGTTATTCTTCTGAATACTGAAGCAAATTACCTTTGGAGCCTACACTAATTAAATATTTTATTTCATGAAACAGAAAACAAAGTAAAGAACAAGATACATAAGACACTTATTTTTGGGCACAATAGTCCCCAGAAAAACCCAATGTGAGAAAACTAGTGCAACAACTTTGAGGGTTTTATTATTATGTAGGAGAAATATCCGAATACATATCTAGGATGCTCATCTAGCAATTATTACAGAGAAAATACTGGCAAAAAATTTGAGTTAGTTTTACCTCACTTCACCCGGCAAAATTCCGGCTAATCCAACATAAGACTAGTTAACCCTGGCTATTTCTGCGCTGGCTTTGTGTCAGCCCAGCACCACCTTCTCTGCCCTCTACGTTAGCTCTCTTGGCTGTTCTCACAGTTCTCGATAGTTCCGGCAGTTCCTGATTGTTCCAGCTGTTCCGACAGTTCTGGATTCTGCGTGACAGTGAAATTTTCTGCATCAGCTCTCGCGGCTACTGTGCTGCCTCTGCGTTAGCTCTCCCGGCTGTTCTAGTAGTTGTCGACAGTTCTGGATTCTGCGTGACAAGCAACGTTTTTGCGTCAACTTTCCTAGCTATTGCGCTGCCTCTTTGCAAGCTCTCTTCGCCTCTCTGTCAGTATTCTTCGGAAAGTCCTTTCGGATTCTCTTTGCCCCTCTGCTGCAGAACGATCACTTAGTTCGAATTTCTCAGCTTCCTAGCCCCAGAAATCGAACTCCAAATCAATTCTCTCTCTCTCTTTCTCTCTCTGTATGTTTCCAAATGAACCCCAAGCCTCCATTTTATATTTTTATTGTTGAGTCTTCAATGACCGAGATTAAGTCTCTAATCAATGGCTAAGATTAAAACATGACTTGATCCGCCTTCTAGATCATTCTCACCCATATTTTGATTAATGCCTATTAATATTTTAATTTCCCTAAGTTTAGACTTAGGAACTCCATGAAAAATATTAAATATTTTAATAAAATACAACCCGGGTGGAATTTCACCAAACGGTTTCTGGGTTCATTAGAACTCCTGTGCTTTAGCCTCTAAACCAATTTTCAACGCTAGAGCACTTCTGATGCTACCAAAAACTAACACTCCCTCTTAGCGAGGAAAGTGCTCTAGCAACAATGTCCATCTGCATGCTGCTTTGTTTCTGAAGCACTTCCTTTTTTCACTGCTACTGCCATCGACACTGTGCTGTTGTTGCTACTTTACTGCTGCCCATGACACTGCCACTGCCACTATTGCATTTGTACTAGAACTCCCTTTCAAATGCTACATTTGTTATGCTGCTAGCACTGCCGCTGCTAAAACTGCGTCCGTACTGCAACTCAATTGCTAAGAGACACAACTGAAAACCATCCAAAATTTGCAGAACTTAACTGTGTTTAGCATAGTACAATGAATGTTGGAATCTGACTGCTACTGATTATGACCCTCTGAATCTTCTGCGTTGCTGCTGACTCCTGCACTATGCCAACTACACTGCTGCTGATTATGACCCTCTGAATCTTCTGCGTTGCTGCTGACTCCTGCACAGTGCCAACTACACTGCTGCCAACCTCGCTCTGCTCTGATTAGTCTCTGGTCCCCAGCCATTGCATCTGTCCTCCAAACAGTCCACTACATCATCTGACACTAAGTCCATCTTGCTACTGCTGAATCTTGGGCTCTCGTGGCACGTAATTGATCCAAGAGGTGGACTCCTCAAGGATCCTGCCCATATGTAATCTTTCCGACTACAACTCAATATCACCCATCTACCTCTTGGAGGCGTGGGCACTCATGGCAAACTCATCTTCATCAATATTTGTTGAAGTAACCTTAGGATCATGTTTCTCATCCTTGTCCTTTTTCTTCAAAGGACACTGGGATGCATAGTGGCCCATCTCACCACAACTGAAACATTTCACCTTCGAAATGTACTTCTTTCGCTTTGGCTTCTGCTGTCCCTTTGATGCTAGAGTTGCATTCTCCTCCTCCATCGTCTTTGTGCCACTCCCACTACTGTCATTGAGGTTGACCTTTACTAGGTCCCTCCTTAACTCCTCTTGTTGAAAAGTTGCCCACATCTCCTCCCATGAAGGTAGTTTTTCTCTGCCCAATATCCTTTGGATGAAAACTTGCCATTCATCCGAGACTCCATTCAGGGCTATCCTCACCATTGTGGTTGGCTGAGGAGTGGATCCCACTGCAGTGAGTTGGTGTCTATTGTCTTGAAGACGTTGAAGATAGAGGTTCACCCCTTCTCCTTTCTGCATCAAGGTCTGCTGCTACTTCTGCTGTTGTTCGAAAGAGCCTTCATACAGAGAAGACAAGGCTTCCCACATCTTTTAGGCTGTATCCTTGCCCTACAAGTGTGAGACCACATTATCTCGAACTCTATCGAGAATGAGCCTCTTTGCCTTACCTTGCTCGGCCTTGTACTTCTTCTTTTGATCGTTGTCAATAGGAACAACTACAACACTTTTGACATAGGCCTCGAGATCATATTCCTCCATAATAGCTAAGATTTTGGTCTTCCATATGACATAGTTGTAGGCTTTGTCCAACTTGTCTTGATTTCTGAGCCCATGCGATGCCATCTCACCCAACTGTCGAACTGACTCCTCTAGTCACTGCTGCTCAACAAGTGAGAAATTCAAACTTTCTGGCGAAAAGTTCTCTGAGGAGAAAATTCCCCTTCTACGTGTCTTCGTTCTTTTCCAGCAGATTTCTTCCCTGGAAGAAACTACGCCCTTCAAGCAAAACGCTGAGGCTCTACGCCTCTCCCTTCGCCTGTGCAAACTCACGAACTGGAAATAATACCTCTTTGTCATCTCACTCAGAGAGAGATCACCTTGGATCTGCTTCTTGGCAAGGACTACACAATCCCTTCAAGTGGAATCGAATTGATGCCAAGTGCAACTTTCAGCCTCACTGCTCAGCATTGGATCTGCTCTTCCTATTTCAAAATCAATCCTTTGATACCATGTGAAAATTCCTATACTCGAAGGGAACCCCTACCGCAACAAATTTTAAGTTACATTCATCAAGTTATTCTTTTGAATACTGAAGCAAATTACTTCTGCAACCTACACTAATTAAATATTTTGATCTCATGAAACAGAAAACAGAGCAAATAACAAGATACATAGGAAACACTTATTTTTGGACACAGTAGTCCCCGAAAAACCCAGTGCAGGAAAACCGGTGCAACAACTCTGAGGTTTTATTATTATGTAGGAGAAATATCTGAATACATATCTAGGATGCTCATCCAGCAATCCTTTACAGAGAAAATACTGGCAGAAAATCTGAGTGAGCTTTACCTCACTTGACCCGATAGAATTCCCGCTGATTCGACACATGACTGGCTAACCCTGGCTATTTCTGTGCTGGCTCTGCGTCACCTTCTCTGCCCTTTGCGTCAACTCTCTCTGCTGTTCCGATAGTTCTCGGCAGTTCCGGCAGTTCCGACTATTCCGACAGTTTTGGATTCTGAATGACAGGCAACTTTTCTGTGTCAGCTCTCCCGACTACTGGGTTGCCTCTGCGTCAGCTCTCCTGGCTGTTGCGACAGTTCCCGACAGTTTCGGTTGTTCCCGACAGTTTTGGATTTTGCGTGACATACAACTTTTTTGCATCAACTCCGCTGGCTACTGCACCGCCTCTCTGCAAGCTCTCTGCGCCTCTCTGTCAGTATTCTCCGGAAATTCCTCCTTCCAGATTCTCTTTGCCCCTCTGCTGAAGAATGATCACTTAGTTCGAATTTCTCAACTTCCTAGCCCTAGAAATCGAACTCCAGATCAATTCTCTCTCTATGTGTGTGTTTCCAAATGAACCCCAAGCCTCCATTTTATACTTTTCTTGTTGAGTTTTCAATGGTCGAGATTAAGTCTCTAATCAATGACGAATATTAAAACATGACTTGATCTGTCTTCTAGATCATTCTCACCCATATTTTGATCAATACCCAATAATATTTTAATTTCCCTAAGTTTAGACTTGGGAACTCCATTAAAAATATTAATTATTTTAATAAAACACAATCCGGGCGGAATTTCACCAAACGATTTCTGGGTTCTTTAGAACTCATTTGCCTTAGCCTTTGCACCAATTTTCAAGGCTAGAGCACTTCCGATGCTACCAAAAACTAACAAGAATGACATGTGTATCTCTCCCTCTCAAATAGGGAGGACATATTCCAGTAAAGAAATGTACTCATTCCTACCGAAAAGGACATATTCCAAGTGATCTTGGGCTTCTTCGTCCTTCCTTCCATGGAATTTGGTACTTCTTGATAGTTAATGGGGGGGACGATGAGGCACTCCTAATATGTTGTCAAAACTTAATTGGTGAAGCACCCATTTTTCTCATGTTGAAAAGACTTTACACTTAGCAATATTAACCATGAAAGGGGCGTGAGGTGGTTCATCACCCCTTCGTCGATATATCAAAAAGGTTGGGTCTTCCATGGGAATACTGTGGAGTTGCTAGAAGAGGATTTATATTGTCTCTATAAGAAACACCTCTTCGAATGTTGATCCAAGGAGGTAGACCTGCTTCCTCCTTGGAAACGACACCAAAAATATTTCCACGCATTCTATAAGGGGTCCTAGGAGGGGTACCTAAGGGACAACTACCAGACCAAATGACAACAATGGGACAAAGACCCATTGTCACCGTAGTCAGTGTCCTGTGCTCTTTACAGACTTTCACCAATGGGAGGAGTCGCGGTATGGAGGAAATCACTTGTAATGATGGGATCAATGATAAGGTATGAAGTGATTCCCAAGGACCATTCAAAGGAGAGGCTCAATTATGGCTTGGTGAAGGAACGACTCTCCAAGAAATACTTAAGAGGAGAGTCAAGACCTAGGGCTATGAATATTCAAGGATGATGAGTATGTATAGTATCAAGACTTCCAATGTGAAGCAAGACTTCTCTAGGAGCTTTGCAAGATGATTCTTTTTCAAAATAGGATTTTTGCTCCACTAGAGAGACCTAGAAAGAAACCTATGCGAGACCTGGGGTTTGTGAGTAATCGTGGGAGGAATTCCCTAATATGATCACTCAGTCAAGCTAGGATAGGGAAACTGTAAAAAATGATCAATTTATCAGAGTTTTATGTGGAAGTGACCCTTAAGAAAACCTCTCAATCTATGACGTACAAGATAAGCTTTCAAAGTCAGAGTTAGGGCTCGAGTTTTCTCGCAAACCTACTGAGGGAATTCCTTGAAATTTTGAGAATCCCTAGAGGAAACACCAACGAAGTTTCTTGTCCAGACATAATTGAAAAATCCTCCCCTAACGGAATTCGTAAGGAGCCCTAGCTAGGTCGTCAAGGAGAGGGGATGAAAAGTTTTAGGAGGAGAAAAAGAGAAGGAAAGAGGGTGACCACCAATTTTTCCTTGGACCATTGCCTACTTCCCTTGGCTATATAGTCAATGATGATTCAAATTTTGCTAAATTCATCCAAAAGGAGGCTAAAAAGGGATTGTAGGAATGTACAGGGTAAGTTCCTCAGACAGAACACCAGAAGGACACCGCTCACAAACATATCACAGATCAATACACCAGTATTTTGACGTGGTTAAAACCCTCAGAGAGGGAAACAGTCCACGGCCTGCGCCAACGTGGCTACTACAGGCAATTTATTAATAAAAGAATGAAAATTTACATAAGCTTCTCTCATGCACGGTTAACCTACAAATGACCCTCCATGCGCTTTAAATAGAATTCATGGACCAATCGGGTGTCAAGCCACGGATCAAGTGTCGGTAATACCGAGGAGAGAATGAACCGTCGGATCACTACATATCGTGACCGTCGGATTGTAAGTTACAAAATGTACAACGGTAAAGAAACACACTTTACCTAAATCTATACCTAACTCTATACTAGACCAAGTTGAACTTAACTATTTCCTATGTGTCGGAATATCCTAACATCCCCCCTTAAGAACAACTTGGGATAGGATTGAAGGATTTACAAATATGACACAATAGGAGAAGGAAGGAGGCACTAGAGCCTATCCCCCCTTAGTGACAACTTCCTGAACTCCAAGCATATATCGAAGTTTAGTGAACTTCGCCTCTGTGAGAGCCTTTGTGAAGATGTCTGCAACCTGATCATCTGTTGAACAATATTGCACTTCAAGAACATGGTCATGAATGAGCTTTCTGATGAAGTGCATGTGAAGTTCAATGTGTTTGCTGCGCTGATGCTGAACTGGATCTTTGCAAAGCTGAATGGCACTTTGATTATCACCCCAAAGTGTAGTCGGATGCTGCTGCTCAAAGCCCAATTCTGATAGGATCTGACGAAGCCACAAGGCTTCCTTACTAGCTTCCACGGCACCACGATACTCTGCTTCTGCTGACGAAAGAGAAATGGCGGCCTGTTTCTTACAAGCCCTTGTAATAGGTCCTGAACCAAGAGTGAAGACATAACCGGCAGTAGACTTCCGATCATCAGGGTCACCAGCCCAATCAGAATCAGTGAAACCAACTAATAGAGGAGTTGCTTTGGCCCTGTAATGAATCCCAAACTGTATTGTACCTCGAACATAACGAAGTATTCTTTTAGCTGCTTTCCAATGACTTTCACGGGGGTTTTGCATAAAACGAGCAACAAGGCCAACAGCAAAGGAAAGGTCAGGACGAGTATGGGTTAAATACAAGAGTTTTCCTACAAGTTGACGGTATAAGGTAGCATCAACTTCAGGAGAAGTACAAAGACTGAAAGTTTGACTCCAGACTGAAAGGGAGAACGGGCTGGCTTACATTCTTCCATGTGAAAATGACGAAGAATATCACAAGCATACTTGACTGGGAAAGGGAAATACCCTCCTTGGATTGCAAGACTTGAAGACCGAGAAAATAGTGTAAGTGTCCTAAGTCTGTCATTTCAAATTTCTTTTTAAGGCTGGACTTCACATGGTTTATAAGGTTGGGATCACTACCTGTAAGAATAAGATCATCAACATAAAGAACAAGGATGATAAGAGAGTTTCCCACTTTCTTGGTGTAGACAGTATTGTCAGAATAACACCTAGAAAAGCCAGGTTCTAAAAGAAAGCTATCCATTTTGGCATACCAAGCCCGAGGAGCTTGCTTGAGACCATAAAGAGATTTCTTAAGTCGACATACAAGGCTGGAGTCTGTTTGGATGAAGCCAATGGGTTGTTCCATATAGATTTCTACATGCAAGTCCCCATGCAAGAAGGCAGATTTAACATCCATCTGATGGACTTCCCATTTTAAAGAGGCAGCAAGGGAAAGAACAAGGCGGATAGAGTTCATTTTGGCAACAGGGGAGAAGGTTTCAGTGTAGTCAATGCCTTCAACCTGTGAAAATCCCTTAGCAACAAGACGAGCTTTATGTTTATCAACTTTCCCATCTGGTCCATACTTGGTTCTGTAAACCCATTTACATCTAACAAGTTTGCGTCCCTTTGGTAGAGGAACAAGATCCCATGTATCATTTGCCAACAATGAATGATATTCTTCATTCATAGCTGCTTCCCAATGTGGATGGCCTGAAGCTTCTGCAAAAGTGTCAGGATCATGATTTACTGGAGCTTGAGCCAGTAAAGAAGAGGCTCTTTCAAACTGAGAACGTGTACGTCGCTGATCTGTAGGATCACCGGCAAGATCCCCTGCTGCATCCCGAGTAGCACGGACCCATCTTGGAAGTTGAGGATCCTGAGAAGGTGGGGGAGGATTGTCATCCTCACTTTCATCATCTGAAGAAGAAATGTTTTCAAAAGTAGAAGAGATAGGAAGAGGGGGCACATCCGCCGGACTAGGCTCGCAGGCCGATTTATTTTCATCAAATTTTACATCTCTTCTAATGATAACATTTTTGGACTTAAATGGAATAAGTCTATAACCTTTTACATCTTCAGAATATCCAACAAAAGTACATTCTCACTCTTAGGTTCTAAAGCTTTATGCTTTTCATCTGGAATATGGGCCCATGCTTCACTTCCAAAAATACGAAAGTGACTTACATCTGGTTTAATGGAACTCCAAGCTTCTTCTGGAGTGATATTCTTTAGAACCTTAGTAGGAGTGCGATTTATTATATAATTTGCACAATTAATTGCTTCGGCCCAAAAACTAAGACTGAGTCCTTTAGATTGCAGCATACAATTAGCCATTTCCTTTAAGGTGCGATTTTTCCTTTCAGCTACACCATTTTGTTGTGGAGTGTATGGAACAGTATGTTGCATTTGAATTCCATTTTCGGTGCAAAAGTTGATGAATGTGTTTTTAACATACTCTCCACCATTATCAGTTCTTAGCTTAAGAATTTGATGTCCAGATTGTTTTTCAACAAAGGCTTTGAAGGCCAAAAATGTGTTAAATACTTCGCTCTTGAGTTTTAAGAAGTATACCCAAGTGCGTCTGGGGAAATCATCAATGAAAGTTAAGAAATACTTGCAGCCAGAGAATGAAGCAACAGGAAGTGGACCACATAAATCACTGTGCACAATCTGTAAAGGGGCTGAGGCGTGCCAAGAGGCACGTTTTTCAAAATTGTCCCGATGATGTTTTCCGAGTACACATCCGGAACAAAACACCATCTCTGCAAGATACCATGGGAAGACCTGTCACCATATTTTCTTTACATAGATGCTGAAGGGAGCGATAGTTTAAGTGACCAAAT
>APFE031001617.1:0-13760 GCA_000404065.3 Pinus taeda | reverse complement strand
AACACTGACAAAACAAAAGTTATGATTATCAAATCTAAGAAGGACACTTACACTAATTTTATGTATGACAATAATAACTTGGAGAAGTGTATTCTTACAAGTACCTAGGAATTGATATTCATCACAAGCTCAACTGGAACCATAGCATTGAGAAAAGGATTAATGGGGGGTGGAAAGCTTATTTTGGTCTTGAAAATAATTGTAAAACAACAAACCTCGTAATGTGGGATAAAAAGAAGTTCCTCTTTGAAACTTTAGTCACTCCTGTTATCTTATACGGCTGTGAGGTTTGGGGTTGCAGCATCTCCAGAGAATTATGGAGAAAGACTGAGCAAATCCAAAAGCATTTTATAACTTATAACCTGAAAATTAAAAGTAATACACCCTATCATATTCTCCTCATAGAAGCAGGTCTTTCCCCTATTGAGAGCCTAGCTATGATTAGGATTCTGATGTACAAGCACAAACTCAATAACATAGACGATCATAGACTTCCTAAGCTAGCTTTAAATTCCAGTCAAAACCACCTAAGGCTCAATCGGGGGTGGCATAAAGACACATTAGGGCCTGGTTAAACTATTGGGAGATCAACAAGAATGATGCATTGCAAAACATTAATAACATTAAAGATATTGTTACTTCTACGTTCAAAGAAAAAATGTGGTGTGAGAAAGATTTAGCGACTAAAAGAAAATTAAGTTATTATAAGAAGGCCATCAACCCTACCCTAAAAGATCAAAAGTATCTATATAATGTGATTTAATCAAAATATTAAATATTATATTACAATATCTCTATTATAATGCTCTGGAAAACACTTCTAAACAAAATAATATATTTTTTAATATTTATTTAATAATTACGGAGGGAAAATTAAACATGAAGGCTAATTAGAGGAAAGCGATGAAGCAATTGATTTGGTTGATTGCATTAGGAGAAGTAGAAGCATGGTGGAACAAAGTAGTGGGGCTGCGAGGCACAAAAACTTTGGAAATGCAATAAAAATTTATGAAACGAAAATTATGAACCTTTGGACTACCCAAAGTAGGTAGAAATTGAAACTTTAAAACTTTGAATTCTAAATTTCATCATAAGATATTTTAAGTTTTATATAGAGCAAATATAGTGTTTTTCTAAGTTAAAATTTTGGTAAGCCAAATATTTTTTGGTTAAACAATGTATCAATGTGTTTTCAACCGCCAATCAATCACTATACTCCTCACATGACTGTGAACAAAGCAAAGACTAACGAAACATTAAAAACTCTATATAACCATTTAATTTTAAAAATTATTATTTAAATTCCCTAATAATAATAAAGTGAGTTTGAATCCTCTAATAATAATAAAGCGAGTTGTTTTTAGTAGATTTTTCTGGTTTATTTTCTCTAAAATATGGAAGGAATTTATTAAAATCACAAGTCTAATAGATAACTTCTGCGTAATCGAAGTGTCTTATAAGTTTTTCGGAATGTTGAATCCATATATAAAATCAAAAAACAATTTAAATAGCACAAATCAATATTTCACCTCAATTTTTTTACTAAAATCCCACCAAAAATCCAAAAAACACAAAAAATCAACTTCATAATAAAATTTTAAAACAACTAAATATTTATTTAATTTAATATAACAAATATTCCTTAAATATTTTATTTAATTTAATATAATAAATATTCCTTATCACAATTCTCAAAGTGAAATAGTATTTGTAGCATATGAAGATTAATATAACATTATAACTATCCTGAAAAAAATGGAAAACTTAATTTAAATTAGAAGTGGCGTGCATATAAAATGGGAGAGACATAATATGCTAATGCTAATAAATAAAAAATAAATATAATAATAATATGTAATGGTTTAATAATAAATAAAAAAAAATAATGAGGATGATCTGAGGATTTGATCTATTTTAATTTAAAAGGAAAAGTTAATTTTTTTATTTTATATAAAAAATAATTTATTTATAATTTTAATATTATAATAGATTTGAAATTATATTTATATTTTTAGATTTTATTTTTATTATTATAAATTAATTTTGGAAAATAGCGTTTATATTTCAAAGTGATATGTATCTATAAATATCACAAATATCATATATTTATTGAAAATGATTAAATGTTATTTAAGGATTAAGAATAATTATAAATTTAAAAATTGATGTTTTAATTAGTAAATGTATTTGATTTATTAAGTATGTTGTATAATATGAAATATGTTTGAATATTTAGAGATTTAGGAGTTAGTTATGTTAAATTTGGTTAAATGTGTTTATTAGGTAAAATTGTATTTTTTTAATATGCTATAGTTGCATTATAATTTGATGATCATGATATGTTTTAGATATAGAATGATTTGACGAATCATATTCTCTTCAATACTAATGGCTATTAATTTGTGGTTTAACACTTGATTGGTCGATGATCTCTATTTAAAGGACATGGAGAGCCAAGGTTGATGAATGATTGTGAGAACTCTTATATAAACTAGTTTCTTTTGCATTAAAAAAATTGCCTCAAGTGGTCGAGTTGGTTGGGATTGTGGATTGTTTTTCTCTCAAAGGGTTTTGATCATGTAAAAGTATTGGTGTTGTGATCATTGATCTAGTTGTGTGAGTGGTTATTAAAGGTGCTTGTCCTATGTGGAATATCATGTTTATCTGGACATGGTATAAGAGCTCATTTGAATAACTACTCTTGTTGACGATTGAGATCTTAAAGCTTGTGTTGTTGCATTTCTAAGATCTGTTATTTATGCATTATTTTGGCCTAAATAAATTGTTCCATTGCGCTAGAATGTTGTTTTTAGCTAAGAAATTTTATTTCATTCAAAAAGGTGTCCATCTTCACAAGATACAACATTTTTCGTTAGATCCGACAGTATACAGTTCAAATATGCCATTTATTTAATTTTAGAGAGTTCATATTTTTGTTTTATGTTCATATTTTCAATTTGTTACTCTTTCTGGTTTTCAAACACTCTTTTCCCTATGCATTGTGCGATGTTGGAAAATAAAAAACATAGTAGAAAGTGTTTTCTTGACTGGACATGTTCTTTCTGCAATCTCGGAAAATCATAAACAGTGAGAAAACTTGCATTTCCCAAGTAAGCTAACCAAGATCTAACCCATTTGTTGTTGAGTTTTGGAATTTTTTTCAAATTCTGCTTGTTTTTGGATGAGCACATCTTTTCTAGCAAGCATGTAGTTCAAAATAGATTTCCAACAATAACAATAACAATACCCTCAATCTACTTCACTACTATTATTATATTTTTTTCACTAGCTCGCTTGGTTAAAATTTAATTTATTTAGTAAGAAGCCTTGAGTTCAAATCTCTTCTTTTTTTTAAGTTCCTTTTTGAAAAAGTTCATGCAAACTTAAGTTTATTTAATCTCTTTATTTGTAAATTGTATTTTAATTTTCATTATATAAAAGTGAATCATTATAAATTAATTTTATTTTTTTTAAGTTATTTTTTTGCATGCAACTTTTATTTATAAAGTAACTTATTGTTAAAATTTGATTATTACTTGTTTTTTATTAAAAATGGGTTACTACATAAAGTAAGTTATTTGTAAATAGAGTCTTATAGACAAAGTTAACAATGATATATATATATTGTCAACTTTTACCTGCCGTGTGCTTTTTATTTACATTAATGCCCTTTTTTTAAATGGCATAATTTTCACATCTGAAGTCCATTTTCAATGCCATTTTTTTTAACGGCTCATTTTTCCGAGAGTTTTGTATTCAATAGTTTTCTTCAGCTTTTGAAACCATATTGTCTACATTTTTTAATATGGCACCTCCAAGAAAAATTTTGTTTGCTAGTACCAACTTCTTCTCATGGAAATCCTACATGGAGGATGAACCAAGAAGGGTTGTCCTAGTTACCTTGGGGTGAGAAGACAATAAAAGGCCCCCACTAATCTTAATATGGAATCCAAATAAGAAAATAGGAATGATGAATCCTATGGATTAATCAAAATGTTTATTTCTCCTTATTTGTGATTTCATATTCAAGGAATCGATGCTCTAAATGAAGTTTCAGAAAAGTTCCAAAGATATTTGGTGAACATAACATTATTATATCTCATCAAATTGAAAATTAGATCATGACTTTAAGTCCTATTGATTTCACTTGCATTGAATATTACTTACATAAGTTTAAAACACTTAGACATTTGCTTAAAGATTATAAGGTTACTCTAGATAATGTACATTGCATTTATAGTGTTTTGTGGATAAATTCCTTCTGCGGACAGAAGAAATTTCCCTAGACCTAGTGTCTTAATCTAGAAACAAGCTAGACAAAATTGCAATGTTTTCCATAGAGATGTTTGAGACATGGGAAGAAAACCTACTTAAAATTCAATGCAAGCTTCCTCCTTCTCCTTACTTGTTAGCTTCAACTTCAACTCCAATTTCTATAAGTGGAACCTGCAAATCATCCAAAATAAGCAAGAGAACCAAAACATACAAATAGCATATACAAACAACTCTAAACAAGAAACCAAGGATTCATGTTTTGTAGAAATTAGATAGAAATTGTAACACCTCAAGATTTCAAACTGAAAAACAAGACATAATTCTACTACACTGATCTGCGGAATGGAAATCACAATTTCGAACAACATGGATAAACATGCAACAAGAAAAACCACAAATACAGAGTGACTTTTAGGGGAACCCAACTCGGGGAAAACCCCTCAAGCCTCTTTGCATTAATTAGTTGAATAGAGAAACTAATACAATTGCTAGCATCAACTCTAAGCTCAACCTACAAAAGAATAATTGTTCTCTCTGCTGAATGAGAAACTTTGTCCAACACTTATCCAATCATTTGCGCACATAGCCTCATATTTCCTTGCGCAATTCCTGAGGAAAATTGCCCCTAAAATATAAGAATTTCCTCCTAATTGATTGTGCAATTCCCAAGGATTGATCTTCTGGCCTCATGCAACACCTATACACATAAACTAGTATAAAACTGATGTTACATTGCCTTGTCATCTCCACTTCAGCTGAGCAATTCGACTTCCTTGCATGCATTAGTTATTTTTGGTTGATTGATCATTTAACTGACAGATCTTTAAGTTATATTGTTGTCTCACTACACAAATGACTTTATCAATACTTATAGGTCAGTTAACTGAATAAAAATGAAAATAATTAAATTGGATTACTAAAATTTAGCAATCACGCATTCATGACTAAACTCCAAGTCCACTAACTCAAAATTACTAAGTTAACTAAGTGACAAGATCCATCTCACACTTATTATCTACCTCCAAGTTGTCTTGTTGGTGTGGAAATTCGACTTACTCAATTTGGCTAAGGCTAAAGTCAAATTGATCCTTTCTTGCTACATTTTTTTCAACACTCTCTCTTAGCAATAAATGGATTTTTCACCACCCCTATCCTTCACCTGTGGAATTTGAATTTACCTCTTGATAATGCCTTTGTCAATATGTCAGCATCTTGCTCCTCAGTTGGAATGTATTATAGAAACATAATTATCCTATGCACACAGTCCCACAAATGATGATACCAGATATCTATGTGGTTAGACGTGTCATGAAATACTAGATTCTCATAGGGATTAATGCAACACTGGTTATCACAATATATCACTGTCAAATCCATCTCCTAACTAAAAAGACCCACAAGTACTTTCCTCATCCATATGGCCTCACATGGCACTTAGCTTGTAGCCATGTATTCAACCTCTACTGATATGAGCACAATAGACCTTTGCTTCCTCTCGTGCCAGGGAATAGTTGCGGACCCAACACAGAAGATATCACCTGAAGTGCTTTTCCTATTTTATGGACTCCCTTCCCAATCTACATCGGTGAAGCCTTGAATCTTCACTCCCTTTGTACTCATGTACCATAATCCATACTCGTTAGTGCCTCTGAGGTACCGTAACACATGCTTTGTTGCCTTCCAATACATCTTGGTAGGCCTCACCATAACATGACTCAGCTAGTTTACAGCATGGCACATGTTGGGTCTTGTGCTCAAAAGCTACATCAAATACCCCACAATATTCTTGTAAATGGCAGCATCAACCTCTTTACTTGAAGTGGCATTCTCCTTCCTCCATTTTGTAGCTATAGGTGTGCCCATGGGCCTACAATTCTCCGCGTGAAATCTATGAATTATTTCAAACGCATACTTCCCCAAAGATACAAACAATTCACCATCACCTTGTCATACTTCCAGCTCAAGGAAGTAATGCATTATGCCCATGTCTTTCATCTCAAATTCCCTTGCAATATCCTCTTTGCAAGAGTGGATCAACTCCTCATCACCTGTCAATATTAAATCATCAACATACAAAACAAGAATAAGAAACTTACCATCTACCAAAATGTGATAGAGGTGTGCATCTGCTTCACTTTTGGCGAATCCCAAACCACTAAGATAATTATTGATATGAGTGTACCATTCTCGGGGTGCCTGTTTGAGACCATACAATTCTCTGTTGGGACTTCACACGTGTAACTCTTTATCACATGCCTCAAATCCTTTTGGCTACTCTATGTAAATTTCCTCCTCAACAACATCGTTGAGAAATGCAGTCTTCACATCCATCTAGTGGATTTTCCACCCCATCTGGGTAGTTAATGCTAGAATGGATATGATTGAGGAATATCTTACAACTGGTGCAAAACATTCCTCATAATACACTCCCTCCACCTAAGACAATCCTTTGGCCACAAATATGGCCTTGCACTTCTCGATGCTCCCATCAGCTGCATGCTTCACTTTATATATCCATCTCGAACCAACCATTAGTTTACCTTCTGGTCTCAGCACCACCTCCCATATGTTATTCTTCGTGATGGATTAATATTCTTCCATCGTGGCATAAAAACAAATAGGTTGAGAAACTACTTCCTCAAATGAAGAAGGCTTTGTCTCAATGAGCTATGTCATGAGAGTCATGTAACCATTTTACCTCCTAGGTGACCTCCTCTTCCTGCATACTGATGTAGGGGATCCCACATTCTCCCTTGCATCCTACAATAATCTATCATCTTCTCTAGTTATCTTTCTCCCCTCTCTGGAAGATTCTAGTTGAGTGGGTTCCCCACTCTGCCTCTTGTCTGCTCCAATACATGTGGCTACTCCACAACCTCCTAAACTCATCCTACGACTCCTCCTTTGGATCTATAATCTCTTACTCTGATGGAATACTCATCTCTAGTTCCAGAGAGCATCTCATAGTATTCTCCTCATCGAACTTGACATCTCTCCTCACAACCTTCATCCTCATTGAAGGTAAATACACTCGATAATTATTTGGAGTTTTAGTGTATCCTACAAAAACTCCCAACCATGTTGTAGGCTCAAATTTCTTCCTTGAATCCCTGGAGACATGACAATGAACTGAAGCTCCAAAAATTTTGAAATGAGACATATCACGCTTTCTCCTAGAGAGAAATCTTCCTCTGGTGTGATGATACCAAGTATTCTATGATTACTCTGGTTCTACAAGTAGACTGCAGTGTTGCATTCTTCCGCCCATAGATGTAATGGCATCCCCTAATCATGTAACATGGCCCTTGCTTCTCCAATTATGTTTGTGTTCTTCCTTTCAGCCACCCCATTATGTTGTGGGTTATGGGGTGTTGTCAGTTCTCTTCGAATACCTTCTTTGGCACAAAAATATTTGAAGGAATGTAAATCAAATTCACCTCCATTGTCGCTTCTGAGAGCCTTCACCTTCTTCCCAATATCGTTCTCAACCAATGCCTTGAATTCAATAAATTTTGAGAAAACTTCATCCTTCTTCTGCATGAAGAAGGTCCATCATCTTCTAGATAAATCATTGATAAAAATATCATAGTACTTATGTTTTATTTTGGAGTTCATAGAAAAGGGTCCACAAACATTAGAGTATACTCGCTCCAAGATTGCATATGCTCTGCTACCTCGGTCATGGAAAGGGGATTTGACATATTTCCCCAATGTGCAACCCTTACAGACATCTTGCTGGTCAAGGGGGCCTTTAGGGAGACCGATGGTAATTTGTTGCATGATTTTTAAGGCACCGTGGTGTATATGACCCAATATTTTGTGCGAAAGTTATCCAACATCACAAATCTGCACTTTTTCAACCTTATTGCTCAATGTAGTGCAATATCTCACCTCAAGTTTGTATAGTTCTTTCACTTGTACCCCGATCTGCTTCACTTTCTTGGTAGCTATGTGTCTCAAAAAATATTTCCCTTTACTAAAAATATATCATAGCCATGATCCTCCAATACTACTACAGAGATCAAGTTCTTCTTCAACCCATGTATAAACATAACATCTTTGAAGCGAAGAGGAGAGGTTTTCGCCCTCGAAAAGGTGACAGTGTCAATTCATGTAGCATTATACCTCCCATCATCCCCCATTTCGATATGCATCTGGAGATCCTTCTCCTCCAGGCTACTGAAAAACTCCTTGCACCCTGTCATATGGAACTAGGCATCAGAATCAAGGTACAACACACTCCTCATCACAGTGTTAGTTATGCATGCTATAAGGGTGAAGTATAATTTGAATTGTGAAGTCAATGCTTCACCTCTTTCTCCTCCTGGAGGCTTCATGGGAAACTTATTGTGCATGCATTTTGTTGCATAGTGCTCGTATTCATGGGTGGAAGCATTTCATCTTGCTCAAGTTTTTCTTCTTTCCATTATTTTGGTTCGGTTCGGATTTTCTTGGGTTCGTCTTTCCTTTGCCCTTCTTCCCTTTTCCAACCAAGGAAAATTTTTGTTCATCCTCAACTCTAGATGATGTTCCATATCTAATATTTCTCTTGAACCATTCTTGAACCAAATCGGATCACAACCTTTCCCAATTCAATAATTTTTCCCTTCCATTCATAGAGTCCTGGTAGTTGTGCCCGGATTTTGGAAGGCCAAGAAGCGTTAGGCTTGCCAATCATTTTCTGCAACATTCACCCCATCTCCTCTAAGCTCATCATGAACTTGACTAATTTTGGAGAGATATTATGGAATGTTATCATTCTTATGCATCCTTGCATTTCGAAGTTTGTCTTTAAGGGACACTTTTCTATGTTCACTATTATTTTTTAATAGCTTATTTAGTGTCGTCCACATAGAAAATAGTGTCTCTTTTCCATGGATATTTGAGACCACATGGTCCCTCACACCTTCTAGAAGAATTATCCTGGTCTTTGCAACATTCGTCTCCATTGGGCTAATTGTTGTGCACCCGACTGTGGAGGTTGTGCAATATCAGTTTTAACATATTCTAACACACCATTATCATTGATCACTTCCATTTCATCCTTCCAAGCTATCAAATTTGAGCTACTCTGTAGGGCATACTCCAATCTCAGTTCATTGAAAGACACTCTCCCGACCTTGAAGAAAAATTGTTGCATTGAAGCTACAAAGTCGAAATTCTTGAGAGACAAGTTCAAAATATTGGTTCTAATGTGATTTCAGGGCTATAATACCATATATAAATTAGACAGAAATTGCAACTGCTCAAGATTTCAAACTAAAAAATAAGAGACACAATTCTACTCTACTGATCTGCGGAATGGAAATCACAATTTAGAACAACATGTATAAACATGTAATAAGAAAACCACAAATACACAATGATTGCTAAGGGAACCCAACTCGGAAAAACCCATCAAGCCTCTTTACATTAATCAGTTGAATAGAGAAACTATTACAATTGCTAGCTACAACTCTGAGCTCAACTTGAAAACGAATAATTGTTCTCTCTAGTGAATGAGAAACTTTGGCCAACACTTAGCCAATTATTTTCTCACCTAGCCTCTTATTTCCTTACGCAATTCCTGAGGAAATTAGCCCCTAAAAGGTAGGAATTTCCTCGTAATTGATTGTGAAATTCCAAAGGATTGATCTTCTAGCCTAATGCAACACCTATACACTCAAACTAGTGTACAACTCATGTTACACTGCCTTGTCATCTCCACTTCAGCTGAGAAATTCAAATTCCTTGCATGCATTAGCTTTTTTGGGCTAACTGATCATTTAACTAACAGATCTCTAAGTTAGATTGTTGTCTCATTGTACAAATAACCTTCAACTAACTTTATCAATAGTTAGAGGTCAGTTAACTGAATATAACTGGAAATAACTAAACTGGATTACTAAAATTTAGCAATCACACATGCATGACTAAACTTCAAGCCCACTAACTCGAATTTATTGAGTTAACTAAGTGCCAAGATCCATGTCACACTATTTAACTGCCTCCAAGTTGTCTTATTGATGTGGAAATTCAATTTACTCAATTTGACTAAGGCTAAAGTCAAATTGATCCTTTCTTGCTAAATTTTTTTCAACATGTTCTACATATGCATAAACAAGACATAAGTATAGGAGAAACAATGTACTTTTGTATTAATAAAAAGAAGGAAAATATTACAACCCTTGTAGGACTTGGCCTTGTGAATCTCTATAGGCTATCTTGTCCTTATTTCACCACAATAGTGAGCCTTCAATCACAACTCAAGCACATGGATGGATTATGGACCTCTAAACACAAATGAGAAGCATAAGGGCATAATTCAAAGTCTCCAAAAGCTAACCAAGACTCTATGGGAGGCAATGAATTTATAGGGTAAATGAGGTGGTTTTTGATTTACCATTCTAGGGATTAAATCCACATAAGGGAGTAGTAAGTTATAGGAGATAAGAAATAAGACCTCAATATTAGGAGTTTGAGATTTGATCTAACAGTAAATAGTTAAGCACATGGATGGATTATGGACCTCTAGACACAAATGAGTAGCATAAAGGCATAAATTCAAAGTCTCCAAAAGCCAACCAAGACTCTATGGGAGGCAATGAATTTATAGGGTAAATGCGGTGGTTTTGGATTTACAATTCTAGGGCTTAGATCCACATAAGGGGGTGGTAAGTTATAGGAGATAAAAGATAAGACCTCAATATTATGATTTTGAGATTTGATCTAACATTAAATAGTTAAAACCACTTTCGAAGCTTCTAGAGGGAGAAACTTCAAAAAAAAAAAAAAAATACTCATTTCCAGCTATCATCGCACTTTTTGGGAAAGAAACCTTCGATGGCCAACGCATTTTCCATGTGTGCAACCTGCATTAGTGCGGTATGTCTTAATGGTAAGTACGATGACCCAAAAAATCAAGTTTTTTTCCAATGTAATCCAGGATTCTTGTAACTTCTAGAAAGGGAATGATTTTGGCTTCATAGGGGATGATTGCAAAGTGTCAATGAATGATGATAGATCCGATTTCAGGGGCATTTTTTTGGATGAGAATAAATGACCTATAAGATATGGTATTCCTTCAAATCTTGGTTCTATATATTCTATTTTTGCATCTACATTTTTTGCCACTAGAGAAACTTTGGGAGTTGCTTATTAAAAACCTTTTCTTGAATATCTTTGTGACTCTCTTATTAGATAAAAAGACAAGATCTTGCATAGTGGAGTGATTAGCACTACATGTACATCTAACAAGGCCTTATTGGACCAATAGAAAGATAAAACTAAGCATCCAAAGAAATAATGTCCTCGCAACAACAATAAAAATAAGGGTTCCAAACCCTCTCAGTGAGAATCTACTCTTAAGGGTGACAAAGGAACAAAATCAAAAAGTAAGAAGACTGATAAGCATTACAACTATTGTGGAAAATACATTCATTTAGAGACCAAATGTTTTAAAAATATGGAGGCATTAGAAGTAGAAATGAAGAAGCACAACATCAGTGTTGGTTCTTCTTCTAACACTTCTTCTTAAGAACATGCACTTTATGTTTTTGGTTTATCCTTCAATGCAACCTCCACTTCTTCTATTAATGAATGGCCTATTGATTATGGTGCATATTATCGTATGGCTAAGGCTAAAACCATTTTTTCTACTCTTAATGATTGTAATACCAAACAATATTTGTTGGTGATGACGAAGCTCTTAATATTGTAGGGTCTAGAATAGATCAAGTAGATAATGGTCATTCAAATAATGCATTATGTGTTCCAACTCTTTCATGCAACCTTCTATCAATATATCAAATCACTCATTCAAGTGAAGGTAACACAGTAGAATTTTCACCTCACCAAGTTGTAATTATGTAATGTCCCTTTCTAACCCTTAGAATAAAAAGGAGGATGAGACATCCTATCTAGATATTATGGGCTATTGATAAGAAAAATAAAGGGATAACCATAATAAGATAAATAATAATTAAATAAAAGGGGTTAAAAGTCACTTTTGGGAAATTAAGTGACCCATGGTATTACCCATCGTTTTCTAAGGAGGAAATTTTATTGAAAGGGAGAAGGATATTGAAGGAGGATATGAGAAGAAATTGTTGAAGAAAATGACAAGAAGCTCCAAGAGTTGCTGAGAAAAGGGGAAACCCTATTTTTTTCATTTTTGTGTTGAAATGCACACCCTACTTGAAGATCATTGGCTTTGGTGTTGAAAGACACACCCTAGCCAATTATTATTTGCAGGTCAATCTCGTGACCAAGGAAATTAACTCAGGGGCATGAATTTCCCAATGCATTGTACAGGTTTCAAGCGCTGATATTAATGATGGTTGAGGATGAAATCATTCTACTATAGAGATCGAGCATTCTAAATTATTGAGGTCAAGTCACTTAAATTACCAGGGTTTTCTAGGCCAAATTTATGGAGAAGGTTGGGCCAATTTAGTAAAGAAGAAGAGGCCATAAAATTTTTGAACTTACTGAGCTCAAATCCTACAATTCATGAGGCCAAATTCGAGGGTTGTTCCTAGAGCGAAATTTACCTAATTGATGAAGCTGAAATTATTATTCCTATAATTTCCAAGTTAACCCTTGTTGATGCTGAAATATGTAACTAGGTTTGGTCTTTATAGTGACATGTGTAATCATCATTTTATGTAATTAATGTAAAGAATAAAAAATGAAAAAAAATTATGCTTGAGACATGGGTTTCATGCTCAAGGAATTTTATTTTATAGATGAAACTCCCATTGTGAGTTATTAGGTTTGGTCATTAAGTCATAAAGTCGGTTAAGTCATTATCTTGTATTGAAGACACATTTTGGGCACATTACATCTTGTAAAATAGAATTTATTTGAGTCTTAAACCCTCCAATACCTCATCACAAGCATTCATTCAAGTCAACCTTCCAAAGAAGCTAGAGATTGCTCTATTGGGAGAATTTGGCCTAGAAACAACCACAAGTCGACTTATTTTGCATGGATGGAATACTATATAAAGGAGGAACCTAACTCACTTGAAGAGCATTCATTCAAGCATCTAAAATAGAAGATCAAGTGCAAGAACCAAAAGAAGAGAAGCCTCTCATCAAGCAAAGAAAGAAGGAGAAGGATCCGAAGTGATTTTAATCTGTTTTGGGTAAAATACATATCACATGTGCGAAGAAGATTAGTACCATCTGCTACAGAAGAAGTCGAGTTATCATAGTCATCATAGGAGACCAAATCAAGGAAGAAACCAAGTCACTTATTAAGCCGAATTGCAGAATAAGGAGATATTATCCAAGCGAGGAGGAAATTAATGGATAAAATCGTTATTTTTCCCTCACATGTGTTGCAACTAGGGTTTTTGAAGAGGTCAAGAATTTCAGGTCTATATCAATAGGCAGAAATCTGAAGAAAAGTTGAGATCTATGGTAAAGCAATCAGTTTGATTAACGTTGACTCAAGGAAGAAGAATTGTTTCAAGGAAGTCTTGTGACTTGGTCTTGGAGAGG
>APFE031001598.1:232173-254777 GCA_000404065.3 Pinus taeda | reverse complement strand
TTTTAATACATATACGCGGGTTAGCTATGTAGAACCCGCGTATACACGCGTTTAACTCAGGGCAATGTCGCGTACAGGGAATAAAACACTGTTTTTTAGATATATGACCAAGTCTGGAAGGAGGGGTTGCCCTAGGCCATGGCTGAAGCATCACAAACCATACTGGTGAGATTTGGAGCTATAACAGTGGTAGGCCATGATCATACAACATCACCCATGATGCCCATAAAATTCTTATGTTCTTCCTCTCATCCACCCCATTCTATTGTGGTTTATGGGGTGTTTTCAACTCCTATTTAATCCCTTCTACTGCATAGAAGTTATTAAACTCATTTGAGACATACTCATCACTGTTATCACTCATCGAAGCTTTAATATTCTGGCCAGAATCTTTCTCAACCAATTCTTTAAATTCATAAAACTTTGTGAAAGTTTGATCCTTCTTCTGCATGAAAAATATCTAGCTTTTACGAGAAAATTCATCAACAAATATAACATAATACCTATGTTTGGTCATGGAGACTATCGAGAATGGACCACACATATCTGAATGGACTCGCTCTAGAATCACCTTTGCTCAACTGTCTTTGTCATGGAAGGAAGCCTTGGTGTATTTTCCCAAAGTACGCCCTTGCATGTATCAACTTGCTCAAGCGTACCTTTGGGAAGACCAATAGAGATCTATTGCATGATTTTCAAATCCTCATGATGCAAGTGACCCAATCACCTGTGTCACAACTCGCCAACATATCGTATCAACACCTTCTCATCTTTTGTGCTCAAAGTAGCACAATCCTCTACCTCCAGCTTATAGAGATTCTTAACTTGAATCCCTATCTTCTTTACTTGACCCATTGTTATGTGTCAAAGGAACACCTTTCCTTTCGAGAAGATCACATAATAGCCTCTATCCTCAATCATGGAGACCAATACTAAGTTCTTCTTCAACCTGAGCACATAGATAACATCCCTCAAGGTGAGAGGAGCACCCTTCTCCCTCTCAAAAGTAATTGTGCCCAAACTAGTATTATTATACCTCCTGTCGCAACCCATCTTGATATGCACCTGGAGATCTTTCTCCTCTAGGTCACTAAACAAATCCTTGTGACCAGTCATGTGGAATGAAGCTCCACTGTCAAGGTACCAAACACTACCCATCATTGATGACACCATGAATGAAATGAGAGTAAATTCCAATTTGAATTGAGAGGCCAAAGCCTTTCCCACTACTCCTCCTGAGGACTTCTTTTTGGACTTCTTGAGTGGACAATTTGTAGCAAAATGGCCCAGCTCATGACAATGAAAGCACTTAACTTTGTCATGTCTTTCTTCTTAACTCCATGGCAAGAATCTAATTTGGAATGGGACGTCTTCCCTTTCATTTTCCTTGCCTTACTCACAGAGGCACAGTTTTCCTCATCATCAATCATGATGAGGAACCATTTATGGTGTTCCTTCTGATCTCCTCCTACATCAAATCTGGCCACAGTCATTCCCAATCTGGCATATTCTCCCTTCCATTCACATAGTCCATATAGTTATTCCAACTCTTAGCAAGGCCTAGGAGAGCTAAGCTCACCATATCATCCTCAAAAACAATTATTCCAACACTTCTAAGCTCATCATGACAGTGAGTGAACTTGGTAAAGTATTTTGGAACGGTCTCGCCTTTCTCCATCTTGATTTTTCGAAGTTTGTCTTTCAGTGCCAACTTCCTATGGTCACTAATGTTCTGGAATAGGTTCGTTAATGCTTTCCACATAGCATATGGAGTTTTCTTCCCATGGATACTCAACACAATGTGGTATCGAACTCCCTCAAGGATTATCCACCTCACCTTCTCTACACACTTCTTCCATTCCGGAAAAATTTTGTGCATCTAATGTTGCTGGCTTAGGAATGTCTTGATCAACCAATTCCTTGAGCCCATTATCCTCCAGCATAGCCTCCATTCGGTCCTTCCAAGCTATATATTAAATCTTCCTTCTAAGGCATACTCGAGCCGCAAACTGTAAAACGCCATCTGCCATTCCTGAAGTATGTATTACAAATTCAAATTTCACCTGTAACCCAAAACTCTAAACTTCGAAATTTCCTCTAGTATATTGTCTCTAGCTCCAATACCATGTATATTTTCCTATAGATTCACAGCTCATGTAATGTACTAAAACACAAGACAAGAATCTACTCTCCTCTTTAAACAACGCGAACTAAGAATTGATGAAAACAATAATGGACAAGAGGAAGATAATCAAAGACACATAACACAATTGTTTCTCTGGGGAAATCCACTGTTCAAAACCCCGATTATATATTGTATTAATCATAAATCTAAGTGATAATACAAACCTTGTTCTCACAAGAACAATTCATGCACAAGCATGATCAACTCTCTGCCTCACAAGCCTGCACTGGCCAACACTTAGCCAATTTATGCTGCCTGTTGAGCCCCTATTTCCTTACGCAATTCCTGTGAGGAACAACCCATATTTAATGTGGTAAATCCATCCTCCATAACTACAAAATACAAACTAGGTCCTCTTCCTGATTGCATGCATGATCTGTACAACTAGGATCACTCTACAACTGATAGTACACTATCAATGCACTCTAGTCTCAACTGGATATTTTTATGAATTGACATGCATGATTTTCTCATGAGGGAATCTTCAGTTAGCTAGAGTAGCACCTGAGGATGCACCAGTGCACCAACTCATTCCTAAACCTATACTAGTTCCACAAACAGTTAGAACTAGTTTGTATTCACAATGACATGTAATTATGATTTTGTGTAATAGATGAAAAGAAGAAAAAAAAAAATATCGTAATGCTTGCATCATGTGTTTCATGAGCAAGAGATTTTATTTTTAGCTAAGGCTCCCATTGAGAGCCCTTAGGGATATTTTCATCTAGTCATGAAAGTATAAAGAGTCATTATCATGTAATGAAGGCATGTTACACATTGTAAAGAGTCAAAATTTGTTTTGTAAGTCACCCTTCAAGACATTGTCACTAACCCTCACTCAAGTAGACCTACAACGAAGGGATAATTCTAGAAAGATGAAGTCGACCTTCTCCAGAGATCATGTCAACCTAATGGACATGGAAAAACAACTATATATGTAGTTCTCAGCCTCATTTGGAGGATATTAATTCGGTGAAGCAAGTCTCTAACATCAAGTGCACAAATCATCTTAGAAAGAGCCTTAAAACCAATGAAGAAGAAAGGAATGATAATGAAGGAGAGGGTCATCATTGGAGGATTGTTTTGGGCTAATTTTACTCCCACACATGTGAAATTTGCAAATCCGAAGATGTCAAGAGAAGGTCCAAAGATTGCAGTCACGAAAGGTGATCTTGTTTGGGTGAAGTCTTCACTATAGGAAGCTGAGTTAGAGAGAGAAGAGTTTATCTTAAGGAGGAGACTATTTGAGAAGAAAAAATAGATCAAGGGTATGTATTGTCAAGAAGAGGGATTGCAAACCTACAAGAAGAGGCCAAAATTCTGAAGGAAGCCGAGAAGAGGAAGAGCAACGTTGATCTAAGGGTGAAGAGGAGGATTGTGACTTGGTCTTGGAAGGGCTCTAGTGTGAAGGGTCTTTTTCATGGTCTTGGTATTCGTCAATTGAAGGTTCTATAAGAAGAGTTTGTTTGGGTTTTCCTCTCAAAGAGTGAGAGGTTTTGACCCTGGCTAAAAACTTATATACTTCGTCTCTTGTCTTTGTATTGTTGATGAGATGGTAATTGTCTTGATGAAAAGAACACAATAATAACATAAGAAATCATAGTCAAGAAGTAAAAAGACTCTCACAAGCAATTATCATAATAGTGAAATCACCTATCTATTGATGCCTAGATTTCTCAACATGGTATCAGAGCTAAGGTGACAAATTCAAGGAGGGGCATCTAATCAAGGAGACACATGTTGAGAAATGGCAACAAGAAATTCGAGTTTAATTTGTCCTTGAATTAAACTGTGAATTAAAAATCGAATTCTATTCTCATAGCAACATGTAAATAGTTAATTAAGTTTAATGAACTTAATTAGATTAGGAATTTCGAGTTGGAAGTCTTTATGTAATCATGTATATGTTCTCCCTAAATTTTAGGGGTCCGGGATGAGTTTATTTGAGTTGTAATTAGATAACTCAGTTTGACTTAGTTATAGACAGATATACTAGTTCTAATTGTTTGTGGAACCAGTAGAGGTTTAGGAATGAGTTGGTGCACTGGTGCATCCTCGGGTGCTACTCTAGCTATGCATCCAACGAGTGCTTTCACTAGAAATTTGAGTAAAAACATAGGGAGATCAGTTGAAAATATGAGTTGAAAAAGTATTTTTTTCTTTGTTCCCTCCAAAACTTGATGATGTAATCTAATCTTACTTTATTATTTCCACTATTATTTTATAATATTCCTTAGGAGACCCATTTTAGACCTTAAAATTTTTCTAATGTTTGCAGTTCCTTTCTCTGAAATATGTAGGACAATATGATCTTGTACTTTGTCTAGAACCATCCTCTTGGCCTTGGCCATGTCCTTCATGCAATAAAGTAACAAGATAGGATTTATTGGTGAAATGAAATTTTTGTCACAAACTCCTTCAGACCATGCTCATCCAAAAGGATAGCATTTTTGCCTTCCAGATGCCAAAGTTGGAGGCTCCATCCAACCCATCTTGTTCTCTGAATCATGTTGGGACATCTTCTCTGAAAAAACTTGTGAAACTCAATAAACTGGAGAACTCTCACTCCTCCCACTGGAAAACTGATCTGGAAACATTGAGTCTCCTCTACAAAATTAACTCAACCTTCCTCTACAAACTTGCACCCCTCTACCTGTAGCTCGCATTGGATCCTGCACCTCGTGCTCGATCCTATAACTCGCACCTACACTGAGAAATGCTCCCGGAAATAATTTCTAGTGAAAATGTTGCTTCCCTTTGTCCTCTGAAGATATTCACACTTCCTCTGGTAAATAGATCTAGCACTAGAAATGAAATTATTGCTTCAAAACTACTAACTGGGTACATTGGTTATTCAATCTACTTGATTTGGCCCTCTACTGCAAATTAATTTAACTTTATCTAACTCTGAGAATATTGAGAAATTAAACCCTCGTGTCCTTTTCTCTTCCTTTCCCTGCACAAACCTGCTTCTACAAAACCCCCATTACAAATCTATGTGTTAGATCTTCTCTACAAATCTTTGATCTGCTCACTAGAAACCTCACTGCCTGATGCTACTGCTCTTAGATCATTTGTACTTTTTTCTGGACTGGACTATCAATTGAATTGTTGCCTCTCTGCAATTCGCACTCCCTAGGTAGGCCTATGAAGATCTAGAATTTTGTGCTTTATATCTCTCTCTGAACTACACAAATCTCGCTTCCTTCGCTTCTAGAGCCTTTGATCTAAACTTTATCATTTTGATACCATGTGAAATTTCCAAGAATGTAATAAACTAGATATTTATCTTCTATCTATTGCTGATTATTTGTCTTCTAAATTAATATTTGGAAAATAATGATAAATTCACTATTGCATTTTTCATAATAAAAATGTTGCAGAATATAAATCTAGAACTGAGAAAATATGCACACACACACACACACACACACACATATAACACCATTGTTTTGGGACAAATGTCCCTGGAAAAACACCGAAGGGAAAACCAGTGTAGCAGATGAGGTTTATATTATTATCTTTAGCAAATTCAAGAGTACAATGATATGCTTTCCTTTCTAGAAAATCTCTAGCAAGCTCTACTGGAAAAACAAACTAGAAGACACCCTAACTCCTACAATTAACTCATCCTCTTACCAGCCACTCACACCTCCTCTTGGAATTCACACTTCCTTCTAGAATGCATAGATATGGTTGAGAAAAAATACATACAGCCTTGAAATGCCCCTCCTACAATTCGTCTCGCCTCCCTATACCTCTGAAACCCACTCACTTTGCCTCCGAGATACCGATCCAGCAAATGGCAATTGAAACGTGACCCCTCCAGCAACTCGCACTGGGAAATTTGGCTAACTCACACCAGTTGTAGTGGCCTCCTCTGCATATGAATTCAGCCTCCTCTTCCTATCCCTCGTACATTGGAAAATACTGAGGAAAATTCCTCCAAAATCCTTCTCTTAAATCTTTGTTGATTCCTCTATCTCTCATGCTTCCCTAACTTCAACTGCGCCCTTACTGAAAATCTGCAACTGGGTAGTCAAACTACTCAACTCATGATTTGTCTCTTCTTTAAACCCTCGAACTACTCAACTCATGAACTCCTTCGACCTACTCTTATAATCTCCCATTGGAGTCTCAATGGCCACGATCACATCCCAACTAATGGCTTAGATCATCTTAACCTCATCAATAGAAGGCTCTAGAGAAAAATCAAACTTCCTCAAATAATTCACTTTAATTAACCACTTTTCGCAAGTTAGACTTGGGAAATGTTTTAATTATGGCTAATCATTTAATTGAGGCATCTCCAAGTCTTTTCTCGTTAAACCTTTTCTCGTTCTTTGAGATCTTGTGTTCCTTAGCCTCTTAGACACCATAGAGACTAGAACACCTGTCCACCGCTACCAAAAAGTAACATAGATACCCTAGCAAGCTTCCTACTGCAAAGCCAACAATCACACTAGGTACAAGATCATTGTTATATTTTGATTGTATATTCCATCATGAAAATTATTATTCTTTTAAATTTGGTTTTGTTAGTACATTTTTTGTTATGAGGCCCATTTTTTACCTTAAAATTCCACTTGTGTTTCTCTCGAAGACACCATCTTGTTATTGTTGAAAATGCTTGTTATTGATGTCAAAGATTGTCCAAATGAAAGAGAAATTTATATAGTCAAGTAGCATATTTTGAGACCTTTCCAATGAGATATGGTACACCTTTTGGGAATATTGTTTTTGGATTTTTCAAACCACATTTAGATACCCTACCTTTGAATTCATTTTTACCTCAATTACCTAGCTCAAATTGGAGCACAATACATATGGTTTGAAATGTTATTCTAATACATTTCTAATGGTATATGGCACTCCCTCTAACTCCTCACAATTGAGGAGAAATTATTTTTTGAATATTCTATACAGTCTACCGAATCAGCTCAAACAATGCACAAGTCGCCCCAGCCAGTGGGCAAGTCACCCCTACTTTTGGGGTTCAAATGCAATATATATAGGAATTATGTGTTGGAACCTAGGACTCATTTGCTCAAGCAAATTTAGGTTTTTTTAAGAAAGCGAAGGAGAAATTTTTGGGTTCATACCTCATGATCCAAGAAAAGTGAAGCTGAGTTGGAGAGGTTTATTGTGGGAAGGGTTTTTGGCACATTTTTTGAAAGGCTTTTGGCACTTTTTGGGAAAGTGTTTGGTCTTGGTTAGAAGGAAAGTTTCATAGTTGTTGTAGAGGTAAATTTGTAGCCTTGTTGAAGGTTAAAATTTTGTCCTATTGAATTTTTGTTTCAGGTAATTGTTCTGGGGACTGAAATATAGTGTTTGAAGTTCAATTTTAGGTCAAGTTTGTGCCTAGTTTGAAGGTTAAGTCCTGTAGTTTTGAAGGTTGAATTCAGGTCTAGTATGAGGGCCAAGTTCTAGTGCATTGAAGAACATGTTCAAGTCTGATTTGAAGGCTAGTTTTTTATGTTTTGAAGGTTGAGTTCAAGTTTTGTTTGTGGTCAAAGTTGCAACCCTATTATAGACCAAGTTTTGGTCTAATCTTTGAGGTGGTAAAGCTCTGTTGGAGAAATTTTGCAAGGATCTTTACAGGTCGAGTATGGTTGCTTAAGGCAGTGTTAATGAAGTTGTTAGTTGAAGTAGTTTTGATGTTAAGATGATGATAGGGTTAAGCCCTATTGTGGATAAAGGTGCTACACTTCTCAACACTCCCTCTTGGAAAGAAAGGGATTTTAAATCACCCCTATCCTACACCTGTGGAATTCGAACTTCCCTCTTGAAAAAGGCTTTGTCAATATGGCAACATCTTGTTCCTCTATCGGAATTTATTGTATCAACATTATCCTCCTCTCACACAGTCCCGTAAATGATGATACTGGATATCTATATGCTTGGATCAATCGTGAAATATTGAATTCTCAAAGACCTTAATGCAACTCTGATTATCATAATAGATCATAGTTAGATCCATCTCTTGACCAAACAGTCCCACAAGTATCTTTCTCATCCAGATCACCTCACATGTTGCTTGACTTGCAGCCATGTATTCAGCTTCTACCGAGCTAAGCACCACGGATCTCGTCTTCCTACCATACAATGAAACAACTGCAAACCCAACACTGAAAATTCCACCTGGTGTACTATTTCGGTTGGATGGACTCCCTACCCAATCTACATCTGTGAAGCCACACAGCTTCACTCCCTTTGTCTGTTTGTACCATAATCCATATTGGGTAGTGCCTCTGAGGTACCTTAAGACATGCTTTGCTACCTTCCAATACAATTTGGTCATCCTAACCATAGCTTGGTTCAGTTGGTTGAATGCATTACACATAGTTAGTCATGTTTTCACAAGATACATTAGTGAACCCACTAGTTGTCGGTAAATGGTAGCATCAACCTCTTCACTCAAAGTGGCATTCTCCTTCCTCTAGTTGGTCGCTAGAGATGTCTCCATGGACTTAAAACTCTCCATGTGAAATATTTGTAATATCGCATTGGCATACTTTCCTTGAGACACAAACAATTCCCCGTCGACTTGCCATATTTTCATCCCAAGGAAGTAGTGCATGAGACCTATGTCCTTCATCTCAAATTACCTTGCAAGGTTCTCCTTGCAAGAGATGATCAGTTGCTCATCACATGTTAATATTAAATAATCAACATCAATGATAAGCAATTTACCTTCTACCAAAATGTGATATAGGTTTGGATCCGATTCACTTTTGGTGAAGCCCAAACTAGTGAGATAACTATCGGTCCTAGTGTACCAAGCTCGGGGTGCATGTTTGAGACCGTACAATACTCACCTATGTCTGAACACGTGAGACTCCCTATCAAATGTCTCAAAACCTTCTAGTTGATCGATATACACCTCCTCCTCAATAACACCATTGAGAAATGTTGGTTTTACATCCATCTGGAGACAGATCTTCCACCCCATCTGCGCATCCAGTGCAAGAATTTATATAATTGATGAATACCTTGCTACAGGAGCAAAGTTTTAATCATAGTTAATTCCCTCAACTTGAGAGAATCCTTTGGCCACAAATCTCTTCGAATGTTGCAGGTTGTGGGGTGTTGTCAGCTCTCTTTAAATGCCTTATTCCGTACATAAATCCTTGAAGTCATTCGAAACATACTCACCTCCATTGTCACTCCTAAGATACTTCACTTTCTTATTGGTCTCTTTCTCAACTAGTGCCTTGAGTTCTAAAATATTTGATAATGTCTCAACCTTCTTTTGCATGAAGAAGATCCAACACTTCCTTAAGAAATCATCAATAAAAATAACAAAATATTTATTTCTAGCAATGAAGGTTGCCGATAAAGGTCCACAAACATCAGAGTGTACTCTCTACAAGACTGCATGTGCTTTGTTGTCTCGATCATCGAACGTAGATTACACATACTTCCCCAAGGTACAACCGTTGCAAACATCATGCTGCTTAAGTGATCCTTTAGGGAGGCCAGTGGTTATTTGCTACATAATTTTTAAGGCGCCATGATGCAAATGGCCTAATCTCTTGTGCCAAAGCTCACCAAAATCATGACTCTGCACTTTCTCTTCCTTACTGCTTAATGCAACACAGCTTTCCACATCAAGTTTGTACAAGTTCTTCACATGAACCCCACCCTACTTCACCTGTCCAGTGGCTATGTGTCTCAGGAATGCTTTCCTTTTGCTGAAGATCATATCATAACCACAATCTTCTAAAACTACTAAAGAGATGAGATTCTTCTTTAGGCCTGGAACAAACATGACATCTTTAAAGGAAAAGAGGGGATCATAAAACCCTCTTAAAGGAACTATACCAATCCCAGTAGGATTGTACCTTTATTCTTCCAGAAGCTCAATATGCAGCTAGAGATATTTCTCCTCCAGGTCACTGAAAAACTCTTTACACCCTATGATGTGGAACGAAGCTCCAAATTCCAAGTACCACACACTCCCCATCACAATGTTGGCCCTGCATAGGATAAGGGTGAGTTCTAGCTCAAACTATGAAGCCAATGTTGCTCCTCCTTAGTTCTTCTTGCCAAAATTTTTGTGTGGACACTCTATAGCATAGTGCCTGAATTCATGACAACTGAAGCATTTTATTTTGGACAAGTCTTTCTTCTTTCCCCTTTGGCTAGATTCTGGTTTAGTTTGAGATTTCTTTCCTTTTCCCTTATTTCCTTTTCCAACCAATGAAAAATTATCTTCATCCTCTCCCTTGGATGAACTTCCATCTCTAGTATTTTTCATGATTTCTTCTTATACCAAATCGGACCATAAGCATTCCCAATTCGGTAAATTTCTCCCTCTTTTTCACCAAGTCTTGGTAGTTATGCCAGTTTTTGGGAAGGCCTAGAAGAGCTAGGCTCATTAGGTCATCTTCTGCAACATTCATTCCAACCCCTCCATCATTCCGAACTTGTGTAAATCTGGTGAGATATTGCGAAATAGTGTCATTCTTTTTCATCTTAATGTTTCGAAGTTTGCCTTTGACGGCCAATTTTCTATGATCACTATTATTCTCGAATAACTCTATCAGTTCCTTCCACATTGCGAAAGGATTTTATTTCCCATGGACATTTGAGACAATGTGGTTTCACACTCCCTCCAAGATTATTCTCCTCGCCTTGGATACATATTTCTTCCATTGGGTTAGGTTTTGAGCATCAGATTCTGCTAGTTTTGCAACATCTTTCTTGATGTATTCTAGCAAGCCATTGTCATCAAGCACTTCCTCCATGTGATCCTTCCATGCAATGAAATTTGAGCTACCTTCCAAGGCATACTCTAATCTAAGTCCATTGAAGGCCATTCTCCTAACTCTGAAGAGATCCTACTGAACTGAAGATGCAAATTCGATCCTTCTGAGAAACAACTTTGAAATTCTTATTCTAATGTGAATCCTCCTCTGATACCGTGTAGAAATATGGTGATAGAATTGCAATTGCTCAAGAAATTTAATCTAAATCAGGAGACACAATCCTACTCTACGACTCTGCAGAAATTAATTCACAATTTAGAACAACATTCGCAAACATGCATCAATCACATACACAAGTACACATACTTATCTAGGGAAAACCAACTGGTAAAAAACCCTTAATCTTGCTAGAATTAATCATATGAATAGAGAATATTAAAATTGCTTGCTCGCTTTAAGCTCAATCTACAAGTAAATAACCTTTCTCTCTTCTCAGTGAGAAGATCTGACCTAGACTTAGTCAATTTTCGCCTCTACCTAAGCCCCTATTTCCTTATGTAAATCCTGAGGAATTAGGCTCCTAATTTTTAGGAATTTTCCTCCAATTGATTGCGCAATTCCCAAGGTTGCATCTTTGACTGCATGCAACACATGTACACTCAATACTAGTCTGCAATCGATGTTACACTGTCTTGGAATCTCCATCACAGTTGGGGAACTCGAATTCTCTGCATGCACTAGCTATTTTTGGTTGATTGATCAGTTAACAGGATGATCATTGAGTTAGGTTGTTGTCCCATTGGACAACTGAGCTCCAACTAGTTCTATCAATAGTTAGAACTAGTTTAACTAGATACAACTGGAAGTAACTAAACTATATTGCTACAAATTAGCAATCACACATGCATAAATGAACTCCAAGCCCTCTAACTCGAATTTATTGAGCTAACTAAATGACAAGATCCATGTCACCTTAGTTAACTACCTCCAAGTTGTCCGCTGATGTGGAAGGTTGAGAGGGTTTGGGACCCTTGTTCAATTTGTGGTTACGACGATGTTGCTTATTGGGATGCTTAGGGCCTTGCTTCTAGTATGTTGTTAAATATTTTTTAGAAGTACCTACAAAATCGATAACTCCAAGATGCAAATATTTATCTTGCTCTCAAAGATTTAGAGAATCGCATAATCTATTAAAAGAAGACAGTTTATCAACATTACCTTGATTAAAAAAAAACCTTTCTAGTAAATTGTTAAGTAAATTGAAAAATAGAGTAGACCAATTTACAAAAAATAGAATATGTCATCATCATCTTCATTGATTCTACACTCTAAAGGCAAGAGGATTAGTGCCTTGAACTTTGCAAAATAATCTTCAATTCTACTGAAATTATTAGGATTTAAAGCTGAGTTTATTTTCAATCTGATCAACTCAAATATAATTATATTTACCAAACATAGTGTCCAAATTCATGCAAGCTATGTTAGATGTATCAACCCTTAGATGTGAATCTCTAAATCACTAAAAAGGAAATCCATATGTGTTAAGTTGTTTATTTTGTCTCATATGAATCTTTTCAATCCATCTAATGATGACACATGATGACTTGAGAAAATGCCAGGTGGAGAGTCCGTTCCACCCGATTACTGACATGGCAAATGAAGTGGAAAATTATGATCTCACTCTATTAAATGTGACCAGTGGTAAAGAACATGGCCAGTGCCATGTGGCATATCGGTGTGCGATGTTGTTGGAGTTGGTTTCAAAGGGGATCTGAAAACCAAGGAAGGCACTCACTTTCTGTAAGTGGACCACCTGGGGTGGTAATGGTAGCCACCTCAACCCAGCGCGAATCCCAAGGTCCTTGGCTTCGCATTATATGGGAATGCGTTACAGAAGGGTGCCAACATGATCAAGTCAACGAGCCCTGCTACAAACAACCCACGAACTTGGAAAGGCATTGAGCATAACTATGAAAGAAGGCAAGAGAGCCGAGGAGGAACAGAACAGTTTTTCACCAGAAAAATGAAGACACATAGATAAAACTCATTTGTTCACAATTCTGGACCTGGAAGTGCACGAGCCACTGTGAAACACAAGAATAGGTGCCACGAAAACCAAGAACAACGCCGGAAGAACCCTGTAAAAATCAAGCATGCGAGCTTCATTTAGTGTACCTGGGGAATGCATCGCTGTTCTATGTTCTTCTTATTTTCCAAGGTCAAGGTCAATTGAGGAGCAAAGCAAAAGGAATACATATATCATAAAGGGCAGTAGCCTAAAATTTACATATTAAGTACATTAACGGTATAAATGGTAAAAAATATTTAAATAAAGTTTTGTATTTTTAAATTAAATTTTAAAGAGAAATGTTAATATTTTAAAAAATGGAAAGACGTTTGATGAAACAAAAAGAGTTTCATAAATAAGAAAATATTTTGTAATCTTTTTATGCTTATTTCATACGGGGAGTAGGATTGGCCTGTAATGAGTAGGATTGGCATGTAAGTTGTTATTAATGTGAGGGAATGTGTCACGGAACTTTTTCTAACAATTTAATGTCATAAGGTGGTGAAGGGATGTCTAAAAGGGATTATTATTGTAGTTTGCAGCATCTTTTTTAGGTATGTGATCGTTGTGTTATGAACATTACTCTAACTTTATTCACATAAGTTTTCATGATTTCTCTTGAACTTTATGATTTTTGAATGTCTAGCTCTATGTTACTCACACTTTTCGAATGATCAACCTCAATAGCATGACCTCAAGGCTTCATTCTCTGGGTTGCCATTTGGCTTTACTATTTCCCTCTGCAATCCCCTAGATAATGGATAGAGGTTGTTAGTAGTCTTTGGGCTTCCCCTCCTCATTGGTGCATATCCTTTTGCTCCCCTCAGACCTTCAAGAACTCCCAAGGTTTTGGCCTTTGGTCTATGGAGCACCTCCCACTTGGTATGCTTTCTCTAGTTCTTACGCATCAGTAGTTAAGTCAGTTTTTCCCTTTATGATCTTTCCATCCTTGTTGTTTCTCCTCCTACAGTCTTGTATTAAGGTTTTGTGCATCTACCATGACATGCCAACGAGCTCAACGCTGCAAAGGAGTTGTTGTTTATGAGGCAGGTGGGGGCTCTCGTGCTCAATAGAGTAGAATCCTTGGCCAACATTTATCATTCCCAAACGTCGTCTAACATTCAAGCAAAGCTTGCGGAGGCAAAAAGAAACATTGTGGGATAACAGGGTTGTTTATCTAACATAAACATTGCAAGGGAAGTTGTAGCTTGGGTCCTTAACACCGGTCATATCAGTAGTAGACACAATCAATGCATGCAAACAATCAACTTTTACTGACACGTGAAAACTCCATTGGGCATATTTTTACCGGATAGAAACGAAGCAAAGGAGGTAATTTGCCTTATGCTTAATGAGCTACAATTGTCTATGGAGTCTTAGACCACCAATTGCAATTGATCAAAGACCCTCTCCACCCCCCTTCTCATCCAAGCAACTCTCTTCCCAGGGGGAAAGTGCCCATTGGAGTGATTCCCTCCAGCTCATCTCCATCAACATGATCTAGTGTACTCCCTTTGGTTTCACCTATGGGTCTTTTGTTTATCCACATATACTAGTCACCAAGCTAGATAGAAAAGGTCTATCAACCAAACACTCTAACAGTTATTTCTTTATTTTAAAGTTACGTGAGTGGTTATTGAATAACTTATGATTTTGACATTGGTTTGATTTCCCGAGTGACAATCCAAGCCAAACTAGAACAATATTTTTGTTAGACTATGATCAATTGATAGAAATTTTAACTCACAAAAAAATTAGAGTATTATCCTCTTAGTGCAAAAAGCACCTTAAAGATTATAGAAAAAAAAATCTTCATAGAAACCTTGATACCATGTTCATTATAATCTATTTAGACCGAACACTATAGAATTTTTTCGTATATAAATTAAATTTCATCAACGAACAAACAACTCTTCATATTCTATAACAAAGATTATGGACCAATCAAATGTTAGGTCTCAAAGTCAAGTCATTAATATAAATGAGATGTTTAAAACGTTGGATCACTCATATGGATATGAATAGCTTTAACTTAAAGCACATTAAATCAAGTTAAAATTACCAAAGTTCTATTGTCAAAATATCTTAACAACCCCTAAGCTAAAATAAATAAATAAATAAATAAATAAATAAATAAATAAGAAGAAGAAGAAGAAGAAGAAGAAAGTGAGAAAGGTTTCATTAATATTCTCCATTTATTATATGAAACTCTTGTAATAGAAATATAATGATCATAAGTTAATTTTAAGGTTACAATTTAGTCAAATGCCAAATTCATATATTTTTGTTTGTGAGACACTAATAAAATGAAGACTAATAAAGTTTATCAATTTAATAGGAAATTGAATAAATTAAATCTTTGATATTTTGAGATATTTTGAGAGTATAGAAAAGAGATTTAGATAGCATGTTTTTATCTAAAGGCGATAAATCACTATTCTGATATTTTAAATCAAGTGAAAAAATCAGATTTCAAATTTATCATTGGGAATGGTGTGAATTTTCTAGTTCATGGTATAGGGATAGTTAAACTTAATAATGGTATTTTTTATAATTGTAATGTGGATACTAGGAGAAAATTTCATTTATGTTTATAAATGTGATAGAAGTAAATATACACTAGAGTTTTGACATATTTATTTTATAATTAAAAATATAAGAAATATTTAAAAAAGTTCCTCTGAGAAACCATGATTGTGATGTTTTCTTGGGCTGAACTCAATCCAAAGCCACTTCATATTAAGTTTTGCATACTCAATCTAATTATAATAGTAGGTAATAGGATGCAAGATTGGGACACACAAGTTGTGAAAAAATGCATCCTATATCTTAGTCACATATGGTAAGAAGTGTGAAAAGTTCCTTGAAATGCAGTTACTAGAAATTTATTCTTCTAACTGATTAATTATGTAGTTTACTTGTTATAACAAATAACGAATAAATCACACTGCAACTCTTCACAATAAAATTGCACTGCGGAAAAATAAAGTGGAACTTAGAAAATAGACACACAATAAAAATGACACCAATATTTTTGGACAATAATCCTCGAAAAAATACCCCGAAGGGAAAACTAGTGTAGCAAATGAGGTTTTATTTTATTATATGCAGCTGCAAAATTTGAGTACAATATATAGATGCCCAAACTGGAAATCCTACAGCAAAACAATTTGGCCAAAATATTAGTGAGACAATTTGTCTCACCCAACAATTGATCCCACTCCAAAATTTGGCTCTGTCTGGGCCACTCGAAAACCCTTGTGTCAGCGTCTGCACAAGCCTAGCACAGGCCCTACTCGCACAACCTGAGGAGCTTCCCGGAATTTGTCATTCTGGCTTACTTTGTCTCTGTACATGACTCGCTTGGCCTCCTAAAAAATTTCTCGACCATTTGCAACTGAATTGACCTTCTCTTCAACTAAATCGAACTGCTCTTTGAGACCTTTGCACTACCTCTGCATCAGCCTCACTGAGAAATAATGTGGCCTTCTTGTTGTTCACTCTCTGGCACTAGAACTTCACTCCCTCAATCGTTGATAATATGGATCGAGCTTTTCTTCCTACTGAATCACTACACTGGATGGCTCGATCTACCCAAGGAACTCGCACTCCCTCTCATTCGATGTGTCTTCTCCATCCCCATTGACTTGCTTTTATAATCTCTCATTAGATCGCCAACATCCATGATTAAATCGTTATCAACAGCTAAGATCATCTCAAACTCGATCTGTGTGAGTTTCTAGAGCCTTCTTAACTTTCCTTAATTAACCAGTTTTCCTAAGTTAGACTTAGGAAAAATTTAAAGGATGGCTAATTAATTTTCATTAAGGTGTTTTGCAAGATTATCTCGTGAAACATTTTCTGGGTTCTGAAGGTCTCGTGTTCTTAGCCTCTCTAACACAAATTGAGACTAGAACACTTGTCCGACGCTACAAAAACTAACACTCCCTCTTAGCGAGGAAGGAGTTCTCTCCCACAACATCTTCCCTCACGTTGCTAGTGTCTGACATTTGTAACAACCTATCATTATCCACCAAACTATTGTGCATACTTTGATTCATTTGCTAACCATGTAGTTGAACCACTCTGCATTTGCGCTACTGTTGGCTTTGGATTGTGCCTCCCTGCACTATTGTCGACACTGTTTGCATTGGATTTGATTTCATGTTATTGCTACTAGTGCAACTACTACTCGTGAGAACTAATCCTTCACGGATTTCCCCCTGAAACTGGGAAATATCGTTTCCTTCCAGCAAGGCCTATCTTTTGCAACTCGCACTCTTATCTGTAGGGTGAACGAGACTGCATAGTTTTTTTGTGGGGAAATCAATCTTGTCTCTGGAAACCCTTTCTGGTAGTAACTTTGCCTCATGTTGCTCAATGACACTACTTGCATTCCTCCATATTGCCTCTCGACATTGGTGCACAATATATAGCCTTTGCAACATAGATTGGTTGACTGTTTCTAGCTGGAACTGTCTTTCTCTCTGCAACTGACCAATTCACACTACCTCCCTCGAATTAATTTATTGGAATTAACTCAGAATCCTTTCCTTATCCAGAAAATGGGAAACTTCTCTAGTTGGGACTACTCCTACACACTATAACTGGGAAATTCGCATTGTCGGTGTCACTGCAATTGTCTCACGTATATTGACTGCAACTATCTCACGTGTATTGACTGCAACTAGCTTTGCAACTGTCGTATGATTGCATCATGCTGACACTAAACCTGCTACCATTATAATGTGGGCCCCCTAGCAAAGGTGATAGTGATGTTGCAATAACTGGAACCGATCTGACTGATCTCCTTATTGCACCTGCACTAAACCCCGCCCCTCCTTATATGCAGGAGAATCAAACTCCACCTCCTCCTAGTTCTTGTGTCCCACCATCTCTTTTCGATTCATGTCCCTAGCTCGGGCCCTTCTTCATTTTGTAAATTGTACTAGACATATCGCACATCCTCTGACACCTGTCTCCGACAACTGGAAGTCGATCTGCTATCCATATCTGCATTTTGGCTAACTCGCATGCACTACTCTAGCAATCTTGTATGACCATCTCTAGAAAGTTGCAAAATCTATGAAACTCAAATAATCTTGAGACTGGATCTGGAAATCTCCTTCTCTTTCCTACTCACCCTTCCTTCTGTTACTCACACTCCCTTCTAAAATGTGCAGATCTGCTCCTATTTGACTTTGGAAGTCCTTCTCTGGTTCTCACATTATCTGCAACACTTTAAATGCTCAACTCGCTCAACCTTATGAAAGTCCTTCTCTGGAATTTGGCACATGATCTGCTGCTTCTGAAGCTTGCACTGGCTGACTGGCAAAACTACTACATCCAATCGCAACCGGAAATCTTAGATCTTCTCCTCAAAACTGGATCTGAAAACCCTCTGGGAAATTATGGAAAATTCTCTTCTGTGTGTTTTTCTCTTCCACCCAATGTTGATTTGTTGCAAACCAACTATGCCCAGATCTGCTCAATGAAATCACCGATTTTCTCATCGGAACCCTCTATCTAGAAAATCCATTGCCTGCAAACTCTCCTTCTAAGGCTCATCAAATTTTCCTCCAACACAACTCTGAAAATCAAACACTTTGTCTTTGAAATTCGCACTTCTTTGTGGCCTGCGCAAATTTGAGAAATTTGTGCTCAGAACTCCCTCTGAACCTGCACAATTTCTCCTTCTCGCTACTGAGACTCTCTTCTGATCTTCAATGCTTTGATTCCATGTGAAAATTCCCTTGAAATGCATCAACTAGAAATTTATTCTTCTAACTAAATAATTATGCAGTTTATTTGTTACAGCAAATAACGAATAAATCACACTGTGATTCTTCACAATAAAATTACGCTGCAAAGAAATAAACTAGAACTGAGAAATTATACACACAAAATAAAGATGACACCAATGCTTTTAGACAATAGTCCCTGAAAAAGACCCTGAAGGGAAAACTGGTGCAGCGAAATGAGGGTTCCTTTTATTATATACAGCAGCAAAATCTGAATACAATATTTGCATGCCCAAACTAGCAATCCTCCAACAGAACAATTTGGCCAAAATATTTATGAGACAATTTGTTTCACCTGAAAACTGATCCTGCTCCAAAATATGGGTTTGTTTAGGCCACTGGAAAACCCTTGTGTCAACCTCTACGCAAACCTATCACATGTCCTACTCGCATCGCCTGAGGAGCTACCTGAAACATGTCGTTCTGCCTTACTCTGCCTCTGGAGATGACTTGCTTGGCCTCCTAGAAATTTTCCTAGCCACTAGAAATTGAATTTACCTCCTCTTCAATTGAACTGCATTGTTCTTTGAAGCCTCTATGTTGCCTCTGAGCCAACCTCACTGAGAAATAATGTGGCCCTCCTATTGTTGAATCTTCAACACTAGAACTTCATTGAAAATCATTGTTGTTGCTCCCTTAATCATTGTTGCTCTAGCTCGATCTCTTCTTCTTGTTGAATCACTACACTGAATGAATCCTTGCCCAGGGAACTTGCTCTCCCTCTTGTTCAATATGTCTTCTCTATCCCCATTGACCTGTGCTTATAAACTCTCATTGGATCACCAACGACCATGATTAAATCATTAGCAACAGCGAAGATCATCTCAAACTCGATCTGTGTGAGTTTCTAGAGTTTTCTCAACTTTCCTTAATTAATTCGTATTAATTAACCAGTGTCCATAGGTTAGGCTTAAGAAAAATTTAAATGATAACTAATTAATTTAATTAAGGTGTTTCGCAAACTTATCTCATGAAATCTTTTATGGGTTTTGAAGATCTCATGTTCTTAGCCTCCTGACACAAATCGAGACTAGAACACTTGTCTGATGCTACAAAAACTAATAAAATGTTTGTCTAGCATTTTATATATTAAAGGTTGTGTGAAAAATATGTATTGGGAAACTATTAGGACAAAATAGATGAAAAGAGAGCATGGAGAGCAAACAAACAATTACATATAATTCATAATAACATTTGTAGAATAATGAATAATCTTACAATGAAAAGATCCAAACACTTGTTAATCTTTATTGTGTATTGCAAAAAAATTGTATGGGTTTATTTCCTTGAAGATAAGATTAAAGTGATGTATTTAAAGTTCAAGGCTTTGATTGAAAATCAAAGTCTAAAAAAATGTTGAAAAGCTAATGAATGTGAATAATATAAAAATGAATTTAAATGTATTAGGTTGAATATGGAATAAGGATTCAAATGAGTGTTTTATATACACTCTAATGGAATGTGGTAACTGAAAGAATGAATACATGTGTTAAGAAATGCCAAAGTGTCATTCAAGAGCTTGAATTGTAAATTTCAAAGTGAAGTGGTTGCATTATAAATTTGTTAGACCAATGAGAGATCTTACACTAGGAGAGTGTTATTCAGAATATCTTTTTGTGTCACTAAATACAAAGCGAAAAAGATACTACGAAATGAAAGATAATGGATCAAAATATCTTATATGAGCTTGGCTTCAATGAAAGGCAAGCTTGACAAAAATCAAATGTAGGAATTATAGGAGCAATTTAGTTCAGGGAAAGAATCCAATTTTTCATGTGAAGAATAAGCCTGCATAGTTAGATTTCCAAAACCTCGGAGATCTTGAATTAAAGTTTTGTCTGAGTAAAGAATACACACCATACCTCTTGTCCAAACATTTAAGAGAAGAAAATTTTGAAGTTAAAATCAATTCTCATGATGAAGGAAACTACATTAAGGGGCATGTGATGTAATACCACCTTCCTCATCATTATCTTGATGTATTTTGGATTATGCCTATTATCAATATTAGGGGTATGTTAGATGCGTAAAATTATATGGTGACAACTTATGTGACATTACTTTTGATGTAAGCAATAATAACACATTTGGGTAATTGTTTGAATTATAATAGCCCCACAGTGGTCCTCTTATGCGGCCCATAGTGGCCTTCTAATATAACCTCGTGGGTGTATTTAAGAAGTTAATTATGTCAATTCACATAATTTTTTATATATTATATATTAGTGAATGCTTCTAGAAGGTGTAGAAGGTGAGTTGTGCATAGATATAGGGTTCATGTGCTTTATTAAATGGTTCAAGTTAAATGGCTAATGATTATAGATATACCTAGTATGAAACACCCACTAACAATTTTTTACAAAGCAACGATATGTCACAAAAACATATATGGTATCTATTTATATTTTTTACAAAGCAACGATATGTCACAAAAACATATATGGTCATATACTCATGTATCTATGTATATTTAGCTGGTCAAAATATTAATTATGTATTTTAGTTCGTTGTATATTCCACTACCACAATGATAACAATGGACTCTTTTTATGTTATATGAAGGTCCATCGTTAGTAGAGTTGTGTCAATTTCAAATATTTAACTTGTTTTTTTGGTTACAAAGTGGAAACCACACATTTGGAGTGACATTGTTAATCTTTACGGTAGCTTAATGTTGGATAATCTTTGAGGTTGGATAATGAGGATTAAAAGGGAGGACTATAATTAAACATATTTTTATTGATAAATTTTGAACATCTCATCCAATTTCAATATATGTCAATTAATTGACTTAACAAGCACTAAAATCCAAGCATAAAAGAGAACAAAAGATTCAAGGCCACTAATTCATTTATTCATCCATCAATTTATTCAATGCTCAACCTATAAGAATTTCACGCTTGTGATATAGATGTTCAAAAAGGTTAGGTCTCTACTAAGACAGTGGAGGAAGAATCATTTTCCTCCATCCCTATATTTGTTAAAAACTATTCTTAAATGTGCATTCAAAGCACCCTAATTGCGAAAACACCTAAAGTCCTGTGCAGTACGCTTTTATGAAATTGCATTACACAACTCTTTAAACTAGATTAATGGACCTAATGGTTAAGAGCATGTGTTTCCTTCTAAGAGATCACGGGTTCAAAACTAGAGAGGGAAGAGTATGTATGTCTTCGTAGATTTAGTAGTCAAATCATTGCGCAGAGGTGGGTCCCTTATCCCACAAACAAAGGATTTCATACACCAATTTGGTGTCTAGCTTGGCCATGACCTTAAAATTATATAATAGTAATAATAACGAAAAAAAATAAAGCTTAAAATACCAATATAACAAACTCAAGTTCATTCGTAGAAAGCAAGCAACTCACCAAGATCAACACCTCTTTTAGCAAAGGAATGTTGATTCGATTTGGCCCTTTGATGACAAAGTGATAGTCGCGCTTTTGGAGTGATGTTAATATCCGCACAATTTTAATGTTTGATGACGAAGGCAATGATTGAATGTATACCCATGTTCAATCTAGAACCTTTCATCCAATTTCAAAATATACCCATTTATTTATGTAACAAAGAAATGAGAGATATGATCAAGTAGTCCCATTATGCATAGGGACTGGTGAGCTCTGGCGATTTGAACTTCCCGCGCGCCTGCACCTGCTCTCCAGGCCCTGCCTGGCAGGGCTGCCTCTGCCCTCCTCAATCCCTCCATTGGCCTGATCCGCTCCTCGATCCTTTCATTGGCCTGACCCTCTGTTCCCTGCCCCGTTGGGGCCCAGCCCGCCTCGCGCTGACCCTTCTTCGTTATCCCCTACTGGCCATTCATTTTGAATGCGCCCCCC
>APFE031001598.1:169314-230709 GCA_000404065.3 Pinus taeda | reverse complement strand
CGAAAAATAGAGTCTGCCCCCAGGCGATAAAGAGTATCACCAATAATTTTGAATTGCTGGGATTGGAATCAGACTTTCCGACGGTCGGATCGTGAAAGATCAGGCCAAAAGGTTTGGGTTTGGAGATAAGTGATGATATCTCCATACCACGAATCTAAAGTGTTGATCAGAAACAAGGATTCGTCCACAATGGGCTCCTCCGCCACAGTTTCTGAATCAACACGAGGGAAGTCACACATAAGTTCTGCGAAAACTAAAGATTTCTTTGACTTGGACTTTTCAAATTCCAAATCAAAATCCTGCAATATGACAATCCATTTGGAGTACTTGCCCCCCAGCAACTGCTTGGTCAAAATATAGATCATAGGGTTGCAATCGGAAATGACCATAGTTTTGCGTAATAAAATGTAATGACGAAACTCAATTCTCCAATGTTGAGATTGGGACAGACTAGCGAGCTCTGGCGATTTGAACTCCCCGCGCGCCTGCACCTACTCTCCAGGCCCTGCCTGGCAGGGCTTCCTCTGCCCTCCTCGATCTCTCCATTGACCTGACCCGCTCCTTTCATTGGCCTAATTCTTTGTTCCCTGCCCCTGTTGGGGCCCAACCCGCCTCGCGCTGACCCTTCTTCGTTATCCCCTACTGGCCATTCATTTTGAATGGCCGAGCTCGCTCCCCCCCTCCAGGCTCTGAGAACCATGAGGAAATATTTGCATCCCTCTTCTCTGACTCAGCTCCTTCCAGAACTCGTCCCACAGTGACCAAGTTTATAAAAAAACTTGATGAAATCCCTGAGGTGAATCTCCCTCCATCCCTCCCAAAGAAGTCAGCAATCATCCTCGCTGAAAGAGGGCTTGTAGGTCAGTTCACTGGTCTCTGGCCCTCCCCGAGATCAGTTCAGAAATGGGTAGAGCGCAACTGGAGCACGATGATTCAAGGGAAGATAGCCATCATATTCTGCGGAAGAGGCTACTTCACTTTCCTCTTCGAAACAAAAGACGACAAGAACCTCATATTCAAAAATGGCCCCTACTTCATGGACTCAAGAGCCCTGTACCTGAATAAATGGACCCCGGACTTCAATCCGGAAATGGACATCCCAAATGTTGTTTCAGTTTGGCTCCGGCTCCCCCATTTGCTGCTCCACTGTTGGGGAGACGAATCAGTAAAGACAATAGGGAATGCAGTAGGCAAATACATTGACAGATCGGAGCCAAGGGAGAACATGCATGCATGCGCGAGGATCTGCGTGGAAGTAGACCTAGGGAAAGGCCTGTCGGAAGCCATCAAGATCAAGGTAGATGAATGGACGCATATCCAGCAGCTGGACTATGAGCAGCTCCCCTTCAAATGCAAGGTATGTCACGAGTATGGTCATTTCGCCAATAGATGTAGTAAGTCAAAAATAAATGAATCTGTTGATAATGAGGAAAATCCTGATGGCTCTTGGGAACCAGTAAAAAGGAAAAAGCCTTCCCCCTCCCAAGGCCCCAGTTCAAAAACCCCTCCGGACTCCCTCCCTCACCCTCCTCCTCCTCCTCTCAGCTCAGCTCCCCCCTCATCCTCCAACCCCTTCGAATCCTTGTCCGTTGAAGATCCTTCCTCCCCTCCATCTTCCCCCCGAGCAACCCCCTCCCCCACCTGCATGATCTCTCTCCCTTCCCCTCCTCCAACCGTAGATAGAATCCTCACCAGAAACAAATCGAAAGAAGTCAGTGAATCCACAAATCCTCCGAGAAAAGCTGGTAGAAAGTCAAACAAAGAGCTCAGAGATGAAACAACTGCAAAAGAGATGGCAACGGGAACGCAGCAACCAATGGACTCATACCTAGGCAAGCTGAAAGGAAGTGGAGAAGAGGCAAAGGAGAGGAGTGGTCCTCACCCAACCAATGGTAAATAATGATCTTGGTCTCTTGGAACTGTAGGGGGATGGGCTCTCCCTCAAAACTAAAAGCAATCAGGGACTTATTAAAACAGGAGCAGTCGGACCTCCTTCTCATCCAGGAGACCAAAATTTCGGCACAAGACTTTCAACATCAAAGCCAAAACTTCAAAAACTTCACTGGGGTATCAACAGGCTCAGAAGGCGCCTCAGGAGGAATAGGAACAATATGGAACAAGAACAAATGGGAAATCATCAACTCCCAATTTTGCAACTGGTGGGTAAGAACGGATTTGAAAAACAAAGGAACTCAGGAAATCTACTACATATACAACATATATGCTCCAAATCATCACAGGGACAAAGGCCACTGTTGGGAAACCATATCCTCAGACCTTCAATCTGTGCAAAACAGGAACATAATTCTTGGGGGAGACCTGAACTTAATAAGAAACGTGGAAGAAAAGCTGGGAGGAAACTACCACGCAGACCCCTCAAGGGACATGCTATAATCCATAATTCAATCACACAATTTGATAGGCATTCCCCTATCCAACGGAAAATATACATGGAGCAACAAAAGAACTGGCTTCTCTAACATTAAAGAGAGACTGGACAGATTTTTACTCCACGAAGGAATCGCTGCAAGTTTCCAGTCCATTAAGAGTCAACTAATTCATGCTTCGGCCTCCGATCATAAACCTGTGATTCTAAACCTGGACAAAGGCAGAAATCTGGGGCCTCTCCCTTTCAAGTATAACAAAATTTGGGATCTGCAAAAAGACTTTCGCACTCTCATCCAAAACCAGTGGGCCAAGGAAGTAAACGGGTCGCCCTACTATATATGGGAAACTAAGTTAAAATTGCTGAGAGCAGTCATCAAACAGTGGGCAAAAGAAGCAGCGACTTTGGAAAACAAAAAAAAAAACAAATTTACTTATGAAGATGGAGCAGTGGAATAAGGCTAAAGAAAATATTCAATTCACAAGTGAAGATCTATACCATGAAAAAGAAATGTACATGGAACTCTATCGCCAGAATAGAGCCGAGGAAGAGGACCAAAGGCAGAAATCCTGTTGTCTTTGGCTGAAATCTGGAGACAAAAACACTTCTTTTTTTCATAACAATGTAAAACTCCGGCGAGCTGGGAACCAGGTAGACAGAATAGAGGTAGAGAGAAAAGAGCTTCGAGATCAAGAGGAAATCAAAGAAGCAGCTTACAATCACTTCAAATCTCTCCTTTCTATTGCTCCTCAGTAAATGGACAGCCTTGACTTCCTTAGCGCAGTAGAGAGCAAAATTTCAGAAGATCAGAATAAAGAATTGGATCAGGAAATTACAGAAGAGGAAATTCGAGCAGCAACCTTCAGTATGCAGCAGGACAAGGCCCCAGGACCGGATGGATTCACGGTCGCCTTCTACCGAAATCATTGGGAAACAATCAAAAAGGACTTTGTGCGGATGGTCAAGAATGTATTCCAAAATCACAAGATGGGAGAAAATACCAAGTCTTCGCACATAGCTCTTATTCCCAAGGAAACAAATCCTCTCTCCTTCGACAGATTCCGCCCCATATCCCTCTGTAACATCTCTTACAAGATTGTAACCAAAATTCTAGCCAATAGGCTCAAAAATCTTCTCCCTCACTTAATATCAAAGAACTAGGGAGGTTTTGTCCCAAGCAAGAAAATCACCGACAATGTCATACTGATTCAAGAGGCCATCCACAGCAGCTTCAACAGAGGGGAAAGAGGAATGATAATCAAACTCGACATGGCAAACGCCTTTGATAGAGTTGATCACTCCTTCTTATCAGAAACTCTCAAAAGATTTGGGATTTCAAAAAAATTCATAAGTATTATCAATGGGTGCATCTCCAATCCTTGGACCGCTCCCTTGATCAATGGCCGCCCCAGCGATTACTTCAGAAGCTCTAGAGGGTTGAGACAAGGCTTCCCTCTCTCCCCCTTCTTATTCATTATTATTGCTGAGACTCTAAGTATTCACCTAGAAAACCTCCGAAGACAAAAAGAGATCACTGGAATTCGTATAGAAAGAGGGACCAAAGAGATCAATCATTCGCTCTTCGCGGATGACACCCTTCTCATTGGGGGAGCCTCCAGCTTAATGGCAAAAAGATTCAAGAAAGTGTTGGATGCATTCTTAGTTGTCTCAGGAGGAAAGCTGAACAACAGAAAATGTAAGATCTATACCTGGAATGTCCCTCTCCAAATCCAACAAAGAATATCCCTGATTTTGGACATCCCAGTGCAAAGGAACTGGAGTTTTTTCTCTTACTTAGGTCTTCCTCTAGCTAAAGAAACAGACAAGGCTGAGATTTAGGTCAAACACATAGAAAGAATGAGAGGTCTCCTACAGAGTTGGGGAGTTTCTTGGCTGAACTTGGCAGGCAAATCGATCCTTATTAAGGCTATCCTCTCTGCCCTCCCAATTTACCAATATGCGGTCACAATGGCCCCGGAAAGCATTCATAAACACATGGAAATTATCCTACGAAGTTTCCTTTGGCAAGGAGGAAAACAGGAGACCAAGAAATTTAGTCTTGTCAAATGGGATCAGGTAACCTTACCATATGAAAAGGGCGGCCTATCTATCAAAATCCCGAGTCTCTCCAATCGGGCCTTGGGTTTTAAATTGATCTGGAGAATTCTAACTGGCAAAGGATCGTGGTGGGTGGAGGTTATAAAAAGGAAATATCTCAGTGGTCCAAATTCTAACCTTCTCTCCGAACCAATAGTTGAAAGACCCTGCACCCCAGTGTGGAAACTTATTAAAAAAGTGCTTCCTCAATTCAGAGAGAACACATCCAAATTCCCTGGAAATGGTAAGAATATTAATATTTGGTCAGATAGAATTATGGGCTCTAAGCCGAGAAATCTAATCCAAGCTTTTCGACCTCTCCAGACCTGGATGGATGAAAGAAACTTAACTACCCTGTTTGATATTTCAACTTGGAACCATAACAACTGGCAAGACTGGAAAGACCTCCAACTACCCAATGACCTTAGGGATCTCTGGTCCAATCTCAAGTGCTCTCTCTCTCGTTCTGCGCCTACTAATACAGGGGTTGAAGACAGGTATATCTGGGATCCTAGTGGAGGCAAGTTCACGATTAAAGAGGGGTACAAAGCTTTACAGGCAACTACTCAAATAGCAAATTGGAATCTTCACACAACTGTCTGGAAATCATAGTGTCTTCCAAATATCAAGCATTTCAATTGGACTCTTCTTAAAGGCAAGACCCTCACTGCAGAGAATCTAAGAAAAAGAGGAATTCTGGGACCCTCAATATGTTGCTTCTGTCGCGCAGAAGAGGAAACCATACAACATATCTTCCTTCTCTGTCCCTTTGCCCAAAGCTGCTGGAAACAAGCGACAAATCCCTTGACAATCAGTGAAAGCTTCGATCAGATCTCCTCTCTTTAGAAAAACTGGGGGAAATGTTATCCCTTTCCCAAGAAAGGCAAACATAATATCAATCGACTGTGGAAATGCATTCCAGCCACCATATGTTGGCAAATCTGGCTAGCTAGGAATAACTGTCTTCAACAACAAAAAGCCTACCATTGTGAGTATCCTAGCTAAAACAATAGCCACCATCTCTGAAACACTAAGCACAAACCACATCGCCCTCCCAGATCAGTCAAATTGGCAGCAAGCAGAGATAGATTGGTATAATAAATTCAGCCTCAGTTACACCAACATTCAACACTCTCAAACAAAAGCTCACAAGAAAAGGATACATTGGAAACTCAGTGGATCCAAGGAAGAGGTCAATCAGTGGATATCAGATCAGAAGCGTCCCACTTTGCATTTTGATGGGGCTTCCAAGAACAACCCAGGGAAAGCTAGAGCTGGGGGCATCATAAAAGACCACAGAGGAAAAATTATTGTAAGCTACGAATGGGGATTGGGGAAAGCCTCTAACAACGTCGCTGAAGCGTACAACCTCCTTCTCGGCACCTCCATTTTGAATAGGCTGGGAATAAGAAATCCTATCATTTTGGGGACTCTGCCATCATTATTGTAGCCTTGGTCTCGGGATCAGACTTTAACAAAGCTGCTCTCAACAACATTAAGCTCAGGATTCAGCACAATCTCAGAAATCTGGGAGACACGACGTTTAAGCATGTATTAAGGGACAACAACACTGAAGCGGATTTTCTCGCCTCCAAGGCCGTCAGCAGGCAGAGTGGACATATCAGAGAGAATGATCACATATATGTTAAAGCAATCCCATAACAGCTTAAGTGGCCCGACAAATTCTCAGAACAGCAACTTCAGTACGCCTCTGAATCTAAGTCACCTCAGCTATCATGCTTATTCAGACCTTTTCTGCCTCAATCTTGTTAATCTGACTTCACCCTGCTCCCTCGTGAACCATGTGCCTTATTTATCCCAGCTTGTTGACTGGCTAGCTCTTGAATTTCAATCCCGCCTGGCTCCTCGTGATCCCATCTCTGGGGAATCCGGCACAAGTCCCTTCGCAATCCTTTCCGACTACAACATAGATACCAAGGTTGATCCCGAGCCTGACCATATTCATGAACACCTACAGTACCCCCTACTCGCTCAGCCCACTCGGTCGCTCTATAAACTCCCCCCTCCCCTCTCTCTTCGACAGCAAAGGGAAGATCCAGAGTCTAACGCCTTGCCTCAGGAGCTTGGCAGCAATAGCGGCCGTTTCCAGCCCATTTCTTCAGCGCGATTTCCACTCTCTCGGCCCCAAAAGATCGGCATCAGGCGAGGCAACCCCCGGAACAGCACTGAAGCATGCCTCCCCCCGAAAGGTCTCAGGTATAACTTTTGTTATTTAAAGGCTCACTTGTTGCTGACCCTCTGTTCCTTCTTGGCTGTGTTATTCTCCTCAGTCATGGCGGAGCCCTCAAGAACATAATGCAGAACGAGAACCAGGACGGGAGTGAACCAACTGCGAACCCGCTGGATCGTGTGCTAGGCAACAACACCTGCACGCTCTGCAAACAGCACTGCTTCATGATAGCCAGGTTCATCAAGCATTTTAACGAGCTCAAGGAAGACTTTCAGGCTGATAGTCGTTCTAAGAGGAAAAAACTGGAAAAACAAAGAGCTGAAATCGAGAGTCTAAAAGAAAAATGTAATCACATGGAAGAGGCCATATCCCACATTAAAAACATCACTCAGACCATGCAAGCTGAGGCATCAACCAGAGCAAGCATCAAGAAGGAACCTCAGATGGAAGACTCTGTCGACCAGTTTTGGTAAACAATCTTATGGCCAGCAAATTTTGCTTTCTCGCAGGTCTCTTTGTAAGGCAATATAGCCATTACTTATTTCAGAGTATCAGTTTTAGGTTCACTCTCAAGAAGTCAGGGTCTGCGTACCCATTTTGGACTTCTCTTCTTCTTTCTCCACTCCTTGTAACAGCTCTTACTATTAGCAGTTTTTTATAATAGAAAAGTACCCGATCATGTTAAAAAAAAAAAGAAATGAGAGATATGAAATATTCACGTGGACACTGAATTATACACGTCTTAGTTTGGGTAATATTATGTCCCAAAATAACATGATTCCACTAACATGGTCTAACTCAAGTTGCAACAAAGAGTGAAATCATAACAAGTTAGTGACACGAGAAGCAAATGGATCACCGCCTTTTTGAAGGAGTACAATTAGGAGGAATATCTAAGATCATTTCAATGATATGCAAATTAAAATTGCTTTATATGTGAATACAACCACATATAAACCAATACTTTCATAGATTCAAACATAATTTACAATTATAAAATCATAATTAACATGTGTTTAAAGCTTAAATTCACTAATTTATTTAGGAAAAAACATACAACTTGATCTCTAATTTTCACAAAATCAATGAGAAATTGATGCATCCCTATCACCAATGGTTTTGGGCATTTCATGCAAACACTTCCTTATACATGTATCAAGTCTTATTATAGGGGTTAAGGTTCACAATGGTTGAAAACATGTCAATTACCAAAATGTAAATGAGTTTTGCAAGGACGACAATAGAGATAACTATTTGTGGCCCATTTGATGTTTGCAATGGCATAGAAAATTTCCTTTGCATATTGTTAAGTTCAACAAATCAACACATTTATCCCCATTTCTATGTATCCATAAACAAAAGCATTGCCTCATCATACTTGATATATTGCCCTAGCTAATAACAAAAATAAATCCAAAAAAAATATAATTGGACATTATGAACCACTTAGGGAAAGCAATCAATCCCTCTTTCCACCAAAGGCAAGAGTGAAATTGTTAGTACCATGTCAACACCACATTATATACCCACATAAGAGCACCACATAGATTACTCTTTTCAAGAGTTTAACATGCCATTTACAAGATTTGAACTAGGGTGGAGAGTGTAACAACCACTTTGCAAAACCGTCCAAGCTAAACCCAATTTACTTGTCCTAACCAAAATATTTTTCCAAGTCACTAATTTTTACACCATAAAAAAATGGTGTTACGGCTCTCCTCTGTAGCTGTGACTAGGGTTTGGCCCTAGCCAACCGCTTCTACCCTATATCTTAGTGTTTTGCATATAGAGTTTTTTGAGATTTCATGGCCTCTGGAGCCTCAAGCTCGCCCGCATCCCCGTCTTCTGCTTTGATTCAACACTCAGTCTTTCCCTCATCGCCTACTAGATTCAAGTTTGTGTTTCCAGTTTTGGGATAGTGTTTGCATTTCTCCTCAGCGGTCGACTCCATTTCATCCTCAGCCTCAAATTCCAACACTGGCAAGGGTGTTGCAATGCCCTGTGTGTCCTTGCGATTGATTTAGTCACGTCCTTTGTATTAGATTATGGTGATAAAAGGGTTGTTCCTCCCTCAAACCAAGAGGGCTCTCATCAGGCGGCGTCACCTTTATCCTTTTATGACATTATGAAATCTGCTTTTGGCAGTGTCCCCTTGGGGTCGTTTCCTTCCTCGTATCACGATCTATGAACTTTGTCTCTGGTTCCCATTCCTCTGAGATGCATGTTCTTGAAGATCCTTCAATTGAGAACCCTTTAGTGGTTGAGGCCCTAAGTGAGGCATTTTTTCTTAGAAGATGGATTGATCTACATGTTCAATGGTCTATGGTCAAGGCTTGTTAACCTCCATTCTTGGATATCTGAATAGTGGAAGCCCTTAATCTTTGATGATCTGAATATCTACCCTCTAATAAGAGGTTTCTTTATCATTGTCTTTGACAAGGTTGAAGACCAAGTGTTGATTTTTTATTCTAGTTTGTGGTTCTGGGGCAGGGCAGTGCGAGGCTCTCTTTGCAACCTTGGTTTGCCTCTTTCGACCCCCTCTTATGGCATTAATCTCGTCTACTCGGGTTTGGTTAAGCCTCCTCAACCTTCCTTTGCATATGTGGAATCTTGCTTCCTTGACTACAATTGGTAATGTTTTATAGGCAGATTTTAATGTCGAAGTGAAGAAACAAATATTACCTAAAGCCTACATATGCTTACATTTGTGTGAAAATTTATTTCAACAAAGATTTTCCTACTGAAATTAAGTTAACAAGTCCTAGTTATTTATGGGTACAAAAACTACATTACGAAAACATTTGTTTTAGTTGTAAAGCTTGCTATGAGACCTGGGATTCCATCAAAAATTGCCCAATGTCGGGAAGAATAAAACAAAGAAGTCCAGTCGTAAACCAAGATGGTGGGAGGGCACCAATTTTGATCGTTATACAATCTCTAAGGAGGATCCTCCTCTAGTTATTCGCAATGAGGTCAAGTTTCAAAAAGACAACTTTTTCATAGCTCAAGATTGATTCTTTTAAAGATCAAGGAATTTCAATCGCAAAACAAGTAGAGATAAGCGACGATGTGGAGGTCTATGACACCATTGTATTATCTTGTAATTCAAATGTTTCACTGATGAAAACCCTTGAAAAAAAAGACTTTCGAGGATGATCAACCAATTTTGGATAAGGGCAAGAACATTACTTCAAAATTCAAAACCTCTGGGTGTGTTTCTCCAAAGATCAAAATCGAGAAGGCTCCCTCTTGGGCTAATCCGGTAAAAAGTTCAAGATCCTTCTTTAGGCAAATGAATGAAATTGCTAATAGAGGTCATTCAAAGAATGTTGGCATGTTAGATTCTACAGAAAACTTAGGCTAGACCCAAGTGGGAAAAAGATGAAAAGCAGTTCTCCAAGGATAATGAGAAGTCACTCAGCTAAAATGAGTCTAAATAGAGAATGGGTTGTAGATATATCTAGATTTCAAGGGTCTTTTGTAAAGTATGCAATTGGAATGGGAACAATTTTCTTGCCTTGAGGCAATTCCTTGTAGGGATTTAAGTTGATCTTGCATGTTCTAACCCAATACTTCAAGGAATTTTGTTATTTCTTGTTCCTATAAGAATTGTAATGGTTTTGGGTCAAATACCATCTTTATTAATATAACTTTCATACCTATATATATATATATCCAAGTCCTTCAAAAACAAATAAAAAAATGCGTTCATGTATTTAAAAGCACAATACAACCATCAATATTAGCTAATTTCAAAATTAAGATTTCAACTATCCTTGTATGGTTAAAAAAAACCCAAGATATATTAAAAGAACTTGTATCAAAGTTTGTATAAGTCCACAAAAAAGAGATATCAACTTATAGAATAGATTTTTAAATGGATGGCTCCTTTATGCTAATTGAATTGGGGTTTCAAGGCTTCTAGACATCCCCAAATCCTTCATGGGGTAGAGTCTCTTTTTCAATGAACACTAGGAATTGTAGATTTAATGTTGCTTTGTTCATGATGATCTACATTCATTACAATGTTCTCTTCTTGATGGCATTGACACTAAGAATTGTATATTTAATGTTGCTTTGTTCAAGATGATCTACATTCATTACAACATTCTCTTCTTGATGACATTGTCTTTGACTTCCTCCTTTATCTGCCCCCATGTAACATCAAAAAGTCTCCAAAAGAAGGATCATTTTTTTTCTCAAAATCAAACCTTTTGTATGGGTGATGTAAATTATCCATCTCCAACTTCTCTTTAAAGTCAAGAAGCTATAACCCTAGCTATAAATGATGTTGCCTTGTTATGCGACAAAATTGACACACCATTGGAGCTTAGTTATCAAACATACAAAGTATAGTTTGAGTAGGCCTAAATGAGTTTTCTCTTTAAAGGTCACACATTCTATTCTAAAGGGGGGTCAAATATGTAGATAGACCTATTGTTTGTCGATATAAATGTGAAGCTAGCAAGATACCATGAAAAACCCCAATGCACAAAATTTTAACTATCGAAGAAGTATCAGGCCTACTTTACATTTGTTTAAACTTCTTCCCAAACCCTACGATAACCACCATGTTGACCATGTTGTTTTCTTAATCAAGGATTATTTTCCTATCAAAAATAACTCAAATTATAGAATTCAAGAGAGCACACTAAACACTCACAATCTAAAATGTCTAAACCGTATATGAAGTTCTTGTTGATCCACCATTTCCATTGGATTTCCTTTTGCCAACCTCATTATTGATAAAGGGTACAATCATCTCCATATCCCTGTAAGGTAATGAATTAGTAAGTATGACCAAATTGGAAAAGGATAATCCCATGTAGTACCTCATTAAGTGGATATGTGGAAGCGGATAGGTGAAAAGAAAGGTTCACTCCTTAACCAAACAAGAATGATAACTTAACGTCCGAATCCCCTACTTTTATCATGAAAGGCGGAACCTGGTCAATGCTTTTCCAAAGTAGCCGCCTAGTAGACACTCTTCGAAGATGCTCAAGAATGTTACGGACATGAAGTAAACTAGTGCTGGATCCCCAAGGCTGAAAAACCCCACTCTGCCCAAGAGGAGTCGCCCAGAGCAGTGACTTGCGGATGTGCCCTCCATGGCACCCCACTTCTCCCACTTTAACACACCACTCGTTTAACTTCTGCAATTAGTGTCGTTTATCTTCTACAAAGGCGCTGGCTGCCTCCGTAAAAGATGTAACCTCTCTATCCCACAGACGAACGACTTAGCCTATGAACGTTCAACAAAATTTATTGTATTCCATTCCTTCACACAATCAAAAGCGTTTCCTATTTCGACCAGAATTATTGTTTTCATACCAAAACCGGTGCTGAAAAATTTTTGAGCCCAATTATCATTGCACCAGCCATGTGCAATTATAATTGGGTTCAAACATGACTCGCAAATGTGCCGCTTTACAACTACAATCCACAACACTCGCAACCTATAATCTCTCGACAATTAGCCACGACAACAGTTCTAAAGAAGCAACAAATAACAGTACCAGGCAAAGAAAATAGAGAAGAATAATTTCTGCTATTCAAACATAAATGCTATTCATGGAAAAAGTACAAAGATCAGAATTGTTACAAGCGTGCCACCAAAACTGACTCAAATAGTCGACTTTGTTACATATCTTTAACTCTTTCTATCCTTTTTTGAGTTGTTTTTATCTTTTTTCGAGTTGTCTTTAGTGCAGTTTTTTTGGAAGTTTTTCTAGTGCATTTTTCTTGTCTAATTTCTCTAAAATCTGAAGCTAGTTTATTAAAATCACATGCTTGATGAGTAATCCCGGAAGAATCGAAGCGCCCTATAGGTTTTCCACTGAATCCATATACAGTCAACATACCAGTTTAAATAACAGAAATCAAGATTTCACCTCAATTTTTTCAGCAGATTCCGACACCAAAAAGCCAAAAAATCGCATTACATCTATATCCTAGCTCCCTACTTATTAATTATACAAAATGGAAGTCTGTTTCAGTTAAGACAATGTCCACTAAATAATCCAGTCAAGTTTCCAACTTTTTGGCTTTTCCTCTCAGAGCGCAACTGTCTTATTCGATAGCTGTGCTTCTGCGACTTGATATGGATCATTAATCCGATTTGGTTGCATGCCTTGGGGAGCCAGTGAATCTGCTGTAGTATGCACCGTGCAACTGAAGTCTTGAAAGCCGCACTTGCCTTTTCACAACTAGAGTATGCACTGTGCAACAATCCCCTGAACTGGAGGCAAATTACTTACAGAACAGAACAGAAGCCAAAGACCAAATACACTTGAATATCAACGCCATACAACAACAAAAAACAGTGCTACAAAGACATCATCATTTTACCCTATAAATGGAGTTGGCAAAGATTGTTCGGCTAAAAACCGTATAACGAATGTTGGAATTTAGAACTGTAAAGAGATGACAGGGTTCAGTGTGTGACTATCAATACCATAAAAGATGTAACACAGTGATGCAAAGACATCATCATTTCACCCACAATGCAGTTGATACATTTAACAACTGTACTGAAAATATTGAATTTTCGTCTGTAAGGAATGGACAAAAGGTTCGGTCTCGAAATGTTCTCAAGTCTATCCTTTCGTCACAATACAGCACACAACACCATTATATCTTCTGCCATGACTACAATCACCTGATGTATATAGCCTCAAATGTATGATAAATAGGGAACGCCAACTTTCCCACACAATCTGCCTAAACAAAAGCGTAGGCTCCCCTCTTACAGCCTTTGAGAAAATTTGTGTATTGGAAGATATGATAAAGGATAGAGGCATACACAGTAAAGAAAGTACAAGCACATCTATATAATGCATAATAATACAAACAAGAATATCCTCCAAAACATTACTATGGAAATTGCATCTTTGATCTTTATCAACTTCACTGCTGCTTCACTTCTCTATTTGTTCACTTATTTTAATAATATTGTTGTAAATGTGATTGTAAAACCACTACCACATATTAAATGTAGTCATTGTGCCTAGAGGGGCTCTCCAGCCCAGAGATGCTATAATGTAATATTTAACATTTTGGCTAAATCAAATTATATAAAAATAAGAATAAAATAGAATTTTAAAAATAAAATTAACTAAAAAGATTAATATAATGTAAACATTTTAACCTGGTCAAAATAAATTAAAAATAAAATCAAAATCAAAATGGCCCATGGTATTCATGGCATTCGGCGCTTGGTAGATCCAGAGTTAATATGGATCTAAGCTGGTTGATTATACTGCAGGTTAATTTCCATGCCACTGTGTTGAACAAATATAAAAGAAAAAATACTGCCGCTTAAACATATGTTATAGAAGAACAAAGGCAAACACATGTTTATTTATAACCACTTGTAAGCAAAATATTGACCAGCATAAATTTTCTTCTTCCATATTCCCATGCTCCCAACCTCCAGCCATAGGCAAGAATGATATTTACCTTGCCAACCTCAATCAAGAATGAGCTGCTCACAAAGAGCCCCAATAAACAATCAACTCAAGAAGGTAAAACATGCCAAAAGTGGGATGAAAAAACTAGGAGGATAACAACTCTCTATCAGTTGAGCTAGACAAGAAGAAGAGAGATTTGTCCCAATGTTCGTTCCTTTTTAAGGCACAGTGATGAATGATTAGATGCCAGTCAATGTGTCCAGCAAGTTGCACATGTACAAGACTGACGAATATGGTTAGAAAAGTGTATTACATATATATGATGCCAGACAATGTGTCCCGCAATCTGCACATGTACAAGTGTGCTGAATATGGCTAGAAAGTATCATATATATATATATATATATATATAATATATATAACCTGTGTGAATAAGAAAAGCCGCCCAGAGAACAAACATATAGCTAAATAGAGTTCACCTGCCTGGTTTAAAATCACGGATCTGTAAGCTCTTCTGATTTCATACTGTAGGCCCCGTTCATTTCAGGCTGACTTTGCGGAAAATAAATAAGTAAAAGTTGTTGTTTCCCATCAGAAATTCAGGTAAATATAAATTCAGGCATAAATAATCGAAAACTAGCTCATTGCCATGAAGAGAGAAAGCTGTAACTACACTATCCAGCCACTTTTAAGAACCTCAAGGTGGAATGGAAAACATGCCATCAGATTCTCTAATGCTTATTTAAGTACGTGAATTTCTATTTTTTAGAGAAGCATCAAAATTCCCAGGTTTTTCACCAGGGAGGTTAAATTTACAAGTTCACTCAATTTCTGCCATTATGGAAGACACATTACCCCTATTGGTCACTAGTAAACATAGCAATTTGTAAAATCACCAGAACATGAAGAGAAAATAATTACCAAATAGATATACTTTGATGTGTAGTTTGCAAGCATGTCCAACTCATTAATAACAGCTAATCTTAATCCTTGGTAATGGATCATACGAAAGTAGGTTCCTATCCATCCGCGCAAAGCTTAACAATGCCCGACACGGGACAGGGCTGTTCGAGCATATAAAATTGGATAGGTTACAAAAGCTAATAGGCTGTGTAACAGTAATATTTCAAAGCCTTCTGTTTACTTCATGTATATCTCTACAAGAAACTCCTTTAAGGCCAATATTGTATTACTAACTATCTAATGGTAGAGACTGTTTTATTCCATCAAAACTCATGTAAAGGATGGAGAGACAAACGGTGACGGTAAGATTTTTTTGCATATTTAATCAGAGCACAAGCTAAAAACTAACCAACCATTCACTTAACATGAGAGAGGACAGATAAACCACAAAATTGATCAGGCAAAATTGTAAGCAGGCTACCTTGAAATTTTCTTAATTACATATGTCTACTAATGCCGACTGGATACAAACATTGAATGCTTTTCTTCTTGAGAAATCCCTCAAAATCCCCTCGTTTCTTGGGCATGAAGCTTTCTAAATGAACTCCTGATTTGCTGTACAAAGCAGATAATACAGGCTCCCCCTTCAGTCTCTTAATATCTTCCAAAACAGTTCCAAGAACTTCTATTGCACGACCATTTTCTAATAAGCTTCCTGGCTCTGTACCTCCATCCTTGATTGCCCTAGCTATATCTTGAATAAAGAATATCCCTTCAACAACCAGTTTTGCAAGAATCCTACCAAGGAACTCAGGAGCCTTGGGCGCATCAACAATAGCATCCTCCAATGAAAATAGTACATACTGCAACCTAGAAACATCAAAATTATATATAGTTATAATTCAAAATCACACATGATCATAGACTGTAGCAGTACTGAAATAAATTCAAACTTGAATAAGAACAAACACAAAATTTCACACTACCCTTCAGTAAGTTGTCCCCGATTTAGCAAGAAAGGCTCAGACTTGCATAAATGTGTAAGTAGATTCCCCAGAAGATCAACTTCAACATCTTTCCTGACAAAAGAATCTAACATCCAAAGCGAAACCATAGTTGAATGGAACAATGGTGCTTTAAGGTCATCTACACAAAAAGCTGCCTCCTTCAAATCTCTCACACTGGATGGTATGCCATGTAAAATTAAGAAACAATCAGGGAAACTTGTCAACTTCTTTAAAAGACATAATAAAAATGCATAGAAGCTTTGTAAAGGAATGCACCTGTAATATTCTTCGATTGCCATTTCAGCCTTTTTCCTAAGTTGAACCTCACTGAGTTGTGAACTCAGAGTTCTTTGAGAAGAATGTTCTTGCAGTTGAAATTCAGCATTTGCAGTCTTGCCACCCCTGTCACCTGATGAGTATGAATTCTTAAACTCTCGTCTGTCATTATCCAAAACATTTCTTTCCTGGACACATGATTTTGCAAATAAAGGCTTTTCTGCAGCACAAGTCCTTGTCAAAATTTCATCTCTCATACCAACTGGCATCCGGTCAGAATTGCAACCTGAAATCGGACCTGCACCTGTTCGTCTACTACTCAGAGATGTGAATGGTGGAATATCTGCTAGAGCACTCTTAGCATATGGCAGAGGCTGAGCCCTCCCTCCTATTCCTTTGCCAGGACCTCCCTGAGGACCAAGACTCAAGTGGCCATCATCAGAAGCTCTGTGTGTTGAAGAGCTTGGCATAGACCGATTTTCAAATTGAGCCCTATCCACAATCCGAGCATCTTGACTAGTGAATCCACGGTCACGTGGTCCCATATGTGGTTGTGGCGCTTTAATCCCACCCATATGTGGAAGTGAACCCATCTGTGCCCCTGCCATGTAAGGTGCAATCGCAGGGCCTCGCACACCATGATCAAGTCTCCGACCCGAATGTCCCATATTAGTACCTCGAGAGCGGCCTCCCTGTCCATGTAGTTCTTGCACAGCATCCCGATGCACTTCTTCTATTTTCTTGGGGCCCTCAACTTTCCTCCTTTGTTGCCATCCATTCTTCCTCAGATCAATCAGATCCTTCAACATGAACCTCAGCCTAGAGGGAAGCGCTTGGTTATTGGACATTTTTGTCATCCTATCGAAGTAAGCATCAATATGTTCCTTGGCCTTTGAATGATCAATCATATGACCAATAGTGCTCATCAGTTTGCACAAAGCTTCGACATTTTCCTCCTCTGGATGCTGAAATTCACCAATTAATTTCTTGATGCATGCATGCATAATTCTTTCGGTCAGCATACTTTCTTTATAAAGTTCACCAATAAACCTTATATTTCCTAGCATTCGCCGTCGTGCTGCAGCCTTCTTCTCCCGCCTTTCTTCTGCTGAAAGGTTTTTTTCGCCATGCTCTTCTTCTTTTTCAGCCTCTGCTTCTTCTCTTTCATCTTTTTCAAATTCTTCCTGACATTTATTCAAAAGAACTCGCTTGAAAACAACCTTCTCATCATCTTCATAAAATTCTGGTAATCCTGCAGCAAGCTGAAAACAGAATTTCGCATACATTTCACAAAAAGTCGGCTCCATCAAGGCTTTGTCAAATATTTGAGATATTATACCATGAAGACATGATGCAGAGTCAATGTTCACTTCTTTGACCTGTACAAAAAGTTTCTCAAAGTTTTGGGGTGTTAATTTATTAAGGATGGATTTAATTTGTCTTTGTTTCAACTGATCCTCATCAGAAACCTGTCCCACTTCATAACGGTTCTCTGATTTATGAATTGTGGGAAGAGAAGGCTGTGGAGGAGGAATCAAACCCTTCGCACGCTGCCACCTATCAGCATCAGAATTATTTCTCACTAGTCCAACTTGTGGAAATGGTGCTTGCACATAAGGCCCTCCAGGAAGGATGCCATTCAAATTCATTTGTGCTGCACGGGTATTTCTTGCAAAGCCATTATTATAACCTTGGCCAGATCGAAGCACAGCAGAGGAGCCACTAAGACCCGCATCCATCCGCACATCACGGCCAGCAGCAAAAGCATCCACTGGCTTGGCCCATCTATCATCATCCAAACTCCCCATATTGCTCCCACGGCGTTCAAGACGATTATTCCCACTCAGCTGCCTGTCAAGTCCTCTTGCAGTGCTTGCTAATGAATCAGCCTCTCCTGCATGACTTCCAAGTGCTTGGGAATTTCCAAGTAATTCAATAGTTTCTGGACAAATTTCAAAATGATTTGGTAGATCTTTGCACTGATCCTTGATTGTCAACAAAAAATCTCTGGAGTACTTTCTGTCTCCTGAACATTTAGTAACTAAAAGAGCTACTTGATTCATAGGAGTTGAAAGCTCAGCTGCATCTTCCCAGTCATCCACTTCTTTCAGAACTTCCTTCTCAGGCTCTTTTGAAGAAGTCTTACTCTTGACAACATCGGTTACTTTGGATGGTTCTGGAGGGTTCACATCTTCCTGCTTCTCCTCTTGAACCTTATAAGCATTATATAAATCACCTGTGGGAGCTGCAGCATTTGCCTTACTGAAAAGATCCTTCTTTTTCTTCTTCTTGTTGACAATTACCTTGGTAGGATCACCAATATTTGTAACATTATTCTTCACAGAAACATTGGAAGAACTTTTATTCTCCTTTTCTGTCAATCTAGCTACTAAATCCTGCTTGCCTTCACTTTCAACAGTCAAAGATGACACCTGATGTTGAGCAGACATTTCACAAATATCACTATTAGTGGTGGATACTTGACACTTATCTTTTGTGTCAGTTGCCTTCACATTGGCAGCTGAACCTTCCCCAAGTACTTTAGCACTATCATGGTTATCCCTACCTTTGTTTCTATATCCAGAAGATTGTTTGCAGTCAACAACTTTGTTTCCAGATAGAAAACCTGTTTTTTCCTCCAAAATAACCATAACAGCTTTGGGGAGCACTGCTGTAGCTTCTGATTGTAATTCCCATTCAGCCACCTTGCCTGAATCTGCTGTTGATTGCTCAGACACAACTAACACTTCACCCTTTTTCTCTTTAAGCAGATTTTGATCAACAGCCACTGTGCCATTGTCAGGTGTAGCCAGTTGAGATGCCAACCTACTCTCATGCATTTCATTGATTTTGCTCTCCCCAGCATGCAAACTGGCTTTTTCTTTTCCAATGACAGAATTGGCAAAATAAGTCAGCTCTTTGTTTATGTCAGCATCAGGTGAACTTGACAACACAGATGGGGAATCAGAAACCACAACAGTCCCATTCTCAGGATGGAGACCATTTCCAAGACTTTGCTTCTCTCCAATTACAGAATTAACAAAAATATTGCTGCAGCTTTGTCTAGCATTATCGCTTGTTGATTCAGATTGCTTATTCTTCACATTTCTAAGTTTTGAATCTGATTTAATGGCATCCTCACTACATGTTGAGCTCTTCAATGTTCCTACAAGAACAGTATTGTTATCAAACTTCATATCTTCTGCTGTTTTCCTTACTACTCCACCATCCTTTGTAGAAAACTCTGTAACTAGCCCAGAAGTTTCTGCTTTTCCTTCAGATCCCTCACCAGAGCTCCCCATAGATGAAGACATATCAGCAATGATCAATTCACTCACAGATTCTGAGTCGTGTAAAGGTTCTGAGTTTCCCCTAGAAATATCCCTTTCGGTGATCTCATCTACAGATGCTGAAACTCCTGATATCCTTAAAGAGGGAGTGTCCACAACATTAACCATGCTTCCTGATGACTTCTTTGGCAATAGTATCTTTTCACATTTTGTGGGATTGCTAAATGAACCACAAGGATGGGCAGCAGATTCAGGCTCTGGCAATGAAGAATGCAGAACTGTTTCTATAGCTATCTCAGAATTGGCCCCTCCATCAACAGCTTTAACTGTCTTCTGTAGGGCTGCCACTAAAGGAGCTGTTGATGTAGATAATGAAGTCTGACTCAAAAGTAACTCCTCCGCCTGCCTGTGAGAACCACTAAGTTTAGATTCCTCTGCAACCACCTCTCCTTTTGACTCCCTTTCGATATCTGAAGAGCTTCCTACCAATGACACCTGCTTTTGCATCTGCTGCCTTTTAGGTTTGTGCTCAGGTTTTGTCATCTTATTTGAACATTCATTTGTTGAAAGACCTGCTTGTTTTTTAGATATACTTTTCTGCTTTTCACTAGTATGATGATTTAATCCAGAATCAAGTGCAGAAACAACAGAACTATTTGAAACCGTACCATCAGAGAGATCACATGCTGTCACAGCAGTTATGTTCACTGGCAATAGTTTAATTCCATCTGCTGCTTTATCTATAGCAGATACTTCAGATGGAGGATGGATCGAAAACTTTAAACTACAATTATCTTCGCTGGTGACAACTGCAACTGCAAGAGAGCTTGATTCATTACCAAGAGTTTCTGGCAAGGAGTTTGTCTTTCCATCAAGAACTTGAACTGGAGCCAGAGTGGTTTCTGAAGCCTGTGGGAATGGTTTCAATATATCCAACACTTCACCAGAATGGATCGTAGCCTGTTTATTTTGTCCTGTTAAGGGCCGTGAATCATTTGATATGCCGGTTTTTGTCTTTAATGGTTGATGAAAAGTAGATGAAATGTTACTATATGACCCAGCTGGCATCGATGAGTAGAAATTCATTGGGCGTGAACCACTTAAAGAAACAGAACCTGAAAGTGGAGGTCTATATGTAGGCAGTGCTGCTGATGGAGGAACAGAATCTTTAATTGATGACACAACATTATTGTCTGTTTGTGAATCTGACTTCATACCTTTTGGACCAAACTTCAGCTCTTCATGAGTCTCAGGGTGAGTGATTTTGACAGCCATATTGGTCCGTTGGGGAATATACTGACTTGTTGGTGGAGCAGGCATATAGGTTGATAGACGAGTTCCAACTGAACCACCTAATTGGGGATTTATTTGATAAGGATTCTGGGGGTTTAATGAAGGAAACTGCTGCGATGGTATATGACTTGTCATAGAATTAACTTGTTGAGACATAATATGTGTTAAAGGTGGGCCCATAGTCTGTGGAAAGCTTAAACCATGAACTTGATGCATTATTCCTTGTTGTGGTTGCAAAGTATTTGCGGTCAGATTCTGAGAACCAAAGATCTGTTGTTGGACTTGAGACTGTACTGCCGATGGCACCTGTAACTGGAGCTGCAATGGTGCTGGTCCTGCCGTCAAACATTGAGGTTGCATTTGGGAACTTGGAGCATGTATTGATTGAACTGGCAAAGCTGATGAAATTCCAGATCCAGGCCGCTGTTTTGTTGAAACAACAGAAACCTCAGATTTAACTTCTTGCAAGTTTCTCTTCCCTTCAACTGGTGGCTCCAATGTGCTTGCTGCTTGCTTTGAAACAAGCTGGTCCAATTGAGACAAAAGGAAAACATTAAAAAAAAAAAAAAAAATATTAATGTTTGCTTTAATAATGGGGATATAGAAAATTGGAAGGAAACACGAAAATGTCATCTCATCCAACCTCCAGCTGATGCTGTGTCCCAGACAGAGCAGTGGGCACTTTAGCAACAGATACATCATTTGCAGCACTAAAGCGTGCCTGCATAAGGGGAAGATGGTATAAATGCTCGTAAGCTGGGAAAACAGAATCCAATCCTCCAGAAAAATAGATCTCCATCAAATAAAATAGAAAATAATAACACACAAATGATGTAATAAATAGTGGAGGCCAAAACAATGTCTACAAACCTGATCATGTTTCTGTTCATTGAAATTAGGAGGTGCTGAGCATGTCCGTGCGGGAACCTGAAATCCAAGACAAATAAGAGTCAGTCAATTACATTATGACTGCATGGGGGTTCAATTTAAGGTGCATGAATCAAAATTTCAATTCACTTTGTATCCACTTTGCAACATCCCTACCTGCAACTCACTCACTGAGAGTGGACTGAAGCTTCCAAACTGTAATGGAAAGGACTGTTGAACCATTGCACTGGTACTCTCTCCAGATACAGCTATTTAGAAGAAAACAAAGTTTTATAAACAAGTACACGGTAATGATTCTTCACAGCTTATAACACTAGCTATGTTTGGGCAGAAGAAAGCTTTTATACATACCAAAAAAATCCTCGAGATTAATACAAATAACATCAAATGACTACTCAGTACCTACTGTAGTCACCGAAGATGACTCTTCGGAACTATTAACATTTGAAGCTAGTGAAATCGGAGGTTTTGAAAGAAGCCCATTGACTTTTGGAGGAAGAGAGTTAGACTTCTTTGTTGCAGTTGAAGGAAGCCATCCCAATGTATCTGCAAGCATTAATTACAGATCAAGAAAAAATTGAGCTCATCTGATCGCAAGTGCTATAAGTGACAAACCTCGAAGTGCATTCTCAAAGTGCTACCTGACAATTCTAGTCCTGGTTGTTGCTTTTGAGAATGCCCACCATTTTGAATCTTCTGATTGGTATTGGGTTGAGAGGGCCCTACAGGGGGGTTTCCTCCTGAATGCTGCTTTTGAGTATGCCCATCATTCTGAATCTTCTGATTAGCAATGGATTGAGTGGGGCCCACAGTGGGGTTTCCTCCTGTGGGCTGCCTTTGAGTATTCCCGCCATTCTGACTCTTCACATTAACATTAGGTTGAGAGGATCCTGCAGTGGGATTTACCCCTGTTTGCTGCCTTTGAGTGTGCACACCATTTTGAATCTTCGGATTAGCATTAGGTTGAGGATGGCCTGCAGTGGAATTTCCTCTAGACTGGCCTACTGGCACATTTGCTCGCTTCCCACTGGAAAGAAACAAATAGATATCAACAACCTGATCAAAATCACCAGGCTTTAAAGTTCTGCAACAAGCGAGGACTTGGGCTCTTGTGTTAACTAAACCTTAATTGCAGTAAGAAAAACCAAAAAAAAAAAAAAAACTGATGAAATACACTAATTTTCAGTTAAATGTTCAAGCTAGTACAGTTAGTAAATATTGTGAGAACCATCACACGTGTCTGAACTTCACCCAACCCCCAGATAGTGAAGCTGCCTATCCACTAAACTCGTGAGATTACACAAAATACATCAAATCGAAAAGCAGATAAAAAGAAGAGGATATACAATAGTTATTCCTTCGATTTTAACATATAATTCATATACTAGATATTTACTTTAAAACATTCAAAGGAATTTAGCAGTTAGAGAACCTGCCTTTACGAGGCTTCAATTTTTAAACCAGAGTTACTGTCTACTTATTAGAAAATTGCAGATTTAGTGAAGTCCTCATGAAAAAAAGCTAGAAAGCGGATGTAATGGATTCCTTCTTCTGTATCTGTGATAAAACTTAAAAGTCACAAACAACAAACTAAATGCATTTGCAGTGAGGCGCATACAGCAAACATAGAGATCAAACACAATACAAGGGATTCGTAAAACAGTCCTGGGAAGACGTTTACAGGGCACTGGTAGATGTACTTTCCAAACGACTTGTCAAAATAGAGATTTAACCTAACAATTCCGGAGGTTTCCCCGACACTGAACATCAAATTGCTTTACAAACAATAAAGACACTGCAAAGATCCCAATGCCATGATGTAGATATATATTACGGCAGTTGTCTATAATGAGACTTTTTGGAAGCCTTTCCGGTGGGTTTTTCCGGTCAAAATCCGACAGCAATTTATTCGAATCACAAGTTCGAGTTTATAGCTAGTTTCTGCATAATCAAAGAGTCCCAGAAGTTTTTCACGGTGTTGAATCCATCCAAATATGCAGTTAAAATGGTTTTTTAACTGCAACAAACCAAGATTTAACCTCAATTTCTTCGCCGGATTCCGTTACCGGAATCTCCAAAAAGTCGCATTATAGACAACTCCTATATTACATACAATAAACCCCGTGATTTTTTTCCGAGATTATGGTTTACCTAAAACCAATCTAGGAGCATCAACAGCATTAAAATGATAAAGAAAACAAATGCTAGACGGTTTATTTGTTGCGTGAAAGCACTTTTGCAAAAGAAACCCTTGTTTCTGTCTAGGGTTTAACCAAATTTGATACCAGGGGTTTGAAAAGCCGTGTCTGAAAATAACTAAACATGTCAGAAAAATGAAATGAAGTACATCATGCATACCTTCTATTAAAGGAAGAGTGAGGGCCGGGCCCCCCCACCTCGGCACCTTTAAGTGTCTGCTGATGATGTCCAGCTCCGCTTGATCTCCCAAGCTTCCTGGTCTGGGACTCGTTCTTCTCCGCCTTAGATTGCTGAAGGGACATGTATGCACGCTGTGCTTACCTTTAATCGTCTATATTTTCCAACCACCACGAGATCGGATCACACTACGATCCGCACAAAGCCAAACCCTGGAAACCCTAACGAAGCTATGCAAAATCAATCCAAGCTCTATGATTCACAGAAATCCATCAGGTAAAGCCCAGTGCCCTTAAAGCATAGAAAACTGATAATTTCCCTCGAACATGCCCAAACCCTACAAACAGACTTCAAAAAACAATAAAATGCGGGTAGATTACCTGAATTTGCTGTGAAAAATCTCTAAACAATGCCGGGGAGCCTTCGAATTTGCAGCCTCCAATGTGAATTTGGATTCAAACGAACCTGCAAAACAAAGGCCCACAAAAATAAAATCCGTGGGCTCCTCTTTGCTCAGAACAACGCGAGAGGATCATTAAAAAGGCCGAATTTGTACAGAGAAGCCATAGGAATGAACGAGTGTTGGAAGAAAATTGAAGGAAAAATGGGCAGATGAGAGAGCGGGGAAAGGCCTTTAGTGATCTAAAAAAAGCCAAAAAAATGCCAAGCCTTTGTCCTGGTTGGCGTTTTAACCGTGGTTAGGCATGCCTTGGGGTTAGGCCCGGCACCGTCATAACCGTGAGGCTTGGACCAGGATTTTTTTTTGAGCGTCCATCTACTTATTATAGCAGGAAAAAAATGGAAAATAAATATTTGGCTGCTAACCGCCATTTGGAATTCGGATATTTAAGGCCCACGATACACACCTACTAACCAGACTCCCTTGGAGACGGGAAGCATGTGTTTTTTATGGGCCGTAGGATTCTCTGTGTCCATATGCCATTGGCTCATATTTATCCATGTGGTTGTATTTCATTGGTTCACTGCAACCACGTGTCAATACCCTAATGACTCATGTGGGTGTTTTATATGAATTTTAAATTGGTCAAAATTGCATATGCAGGTCTATACATTGAAGCTCCTAAGTGGTTGGAAGTAGATATTTTGACAGTTGATATGTATTGTGAAATTTCCTAGAATAATAATTAAGTTGAAGAATGGTTTAAATTACTATTATTATTTATAATTAATTACTTTGGTAATGGTTAGTTAAGTTGAAGAATGGTTTAAAATTATTATTATTATTTATTATTATTTTGGTAATTGTTTATTGGGTTAAGGGGTATTATATTTTTTATTAATATAATAAATGGTTGAAATATTAATGTAATATAAGTTGGTTAATGTAAATTGGGTTTAGTTTAGATAGTTGAAAAAAGTGTTGTTATTTTTTAGGTGGGTTTAATTTTTATATGTGGTGCGTTGAGTTAATAGTAAGTATAAATCTGTCTTAATTTTGAATTAATTAATTATTTAGAGAAATGCAAACAATTTTTTGGGTGACAAATTTAAAAAATTGTTTGAATTTCTAAATATTTGATTCCTCTCTACCCTTAGTAAATCTAGAGTTAAGATAAATTTATGTTGATTCTTAATAATATTATTTTATATTTATATAAATTTCACATCTTTATACGAAAAATAAAAATAAAAAAATTATGATAATACATTATATAACATATTTCTTTTACATGTCTTCTATTTTTGCACGAAAATTTTTACAATCGAAAGTTTAATAAATACACTTTATCCAAAGTTTTCAACATCACCATGTTTTTATAATCTTTTTAATTTAATTTTTAAATGTAATGCATATTTCTTTCATTCAATTAATAAATATATAAAAATTTAATCAATTTAATTAATAGGCTTATAAAAGAAAAAAAAAATCAATATAAAATATGATATATATATTAAGATTTATTTGACTAACCATTTAAATTAAATAATGATTCATATTCATAATTATTATAATTAATTATAATAATTATGAATATGAATCATTATTTTAATTTTTATGGTCAAATAGATCTTAATATATATATATCATGTTTATATATTGAGAAATGTTTTCGATTTTTTATTTTTATGTCTATTAATTATATTGACTAATTTTTTATATGTTTATTAATTATATGATTTTGTGCATCATTAATGCATTCTTTATGATGAGTTACTGGTTCAATCCCCATGGGTGGTCTTACTTGCTTAGCTTACAAAAAACAAAAAATAGCATGACTATGAATCTAAACTATTATTATTTAAATTTAGTTTAATGTGATATGCATATTATTATTTAAATTTATTTTAATGTCGTATGGTGTCGGTGATCTCACTTGCCTAGCCTACCAAAAAAAACAAATAGCATAATTACAAATATGAATATGCATATTATTATTTAAATTTATCTTAATGTGATATGTGTATTGTGATTTTTTCCTATAATTTTTATTTTTATAATTTTATTATTAAAACAAGATTATAATACAACAAATTGAATTCAATGGATTTCTTATTTTTTTATCTTTTAATTAAGTTGATATTATATTGTTTTGTTTTATTATTATTTAATCTAGTGCTTCATTTTGCACACATTACAACATCTCTCTTGTATTGAGTCACATTTAAATGTTTACAAATGAAATATCATGTGATTTACACCGAAAAATCTCTAGTAAACTTGATATGGATCACAGAAGCCTCAATTCAACAATGTTTACACTCATTTACTAACACTACTACCTCTCTCTCCTAGTGAGTTGTAGAGGGCCTCCCTGCACAATGCATATTTTTTGTAATGGCTTCAAGCCTTGTTATTTTAGTAATCCCACATGGACCAAAACATGCATATTCTTCATATGGGATATTTTTTATGAAAATAAATACTATAAGTTGGTTAATAAAAATTAATGAGAAAAAGAAAGTTGACTTTTATATACTATTCATTTTTATTGATATTGAACTATGGCGAGAAAACGTTGGTTGGTTTTTTTTTTGTAATGGGTTCAAGCCTTGTTATTTTAATAATCCCACAAGGACCAAAATATGCATATTCTTCATATAGGATAATTTTATGGAAATAAATAATATAAGTTAGTTAACATAAATTAATGACAAAAAGAAAGTTGATGGTTTTTTTTTGTAATGGGTTCAAGCCTTGTTATTTTAATAATCCCACAAGGACCAAAACATGCATATTCTTCATATAGGATAATTTTATGGAAATAAATAATATAAGTTAGTTAATAGAAATTAATGACAAAAAGAAAATTGACTTTTATATACTATTCGTTTTTATTGATCTTGGAGTATGGTCGCAAAATTTTCCACTTAGTTAAGAGCTCATTTTTTGTGGACATAAAAAAATGTTGGTTGGTTTTGTGGTTTTTTCTTTCTTTTTTTCATGACTAGGTTGAGCCGAGGTCGCAGTTAACTCATTTATTGGATGGAAGAAGAATGATCAACCCACAACGGAATGATAAATGTTATCATTGGGATCGTATGAAGCTCGGTCGAACTTGGATGCCCCTTGGGATAGTTTAATACCCAAAGTAAATGCCCTTCTCAACTCCTCCTCGTGAGGTTTAAACCCCTCACAAACCAACTGGTTTAAACGTCGTGAATAAACATAAGAAAGTAAGTTAACAACCCTATATCTAAAACTATCTTATTAAGAACTCATTTTCCTATGACATAAGGAAATAACTTAACAACCCCAAAACTTAAAAACATTTAACAAAAAAATCATGATCTATAAAATGTTTATAAAAAACAATGTTCTTAAAAATACAATTAATTCTTCAAAATATTTATATTTTATTATATATATATATATGAATGTGATCATTTTGTGCAAGTATACCTTCAATAATGTTTAATCTTGCTAAAAGCTTATTTTATAAGATACTTAAAAAAACATATTGGTAAAATAAAATAGTGTTATTTTATTAGAGTCGTCTACCGAGGTGGAGGAATTCTCCGAACGGCTAAAAGTGGTCGGAATCTGGGCAAAAAAATTCAAAAAATCTTGTAGAGGCAGTGTTTGAATCATGTTTTTGATGGTGGAAATGGATTCAGCGCCATCAAAAACGTCTAGGACACCTAAAATTTTGAAGTTTAACAACTATAACTTGGATTTACAAAAATCCCTACCGGATTTTCTCTAAATATGATCAGAATTTCCATAACTTTTCTAACAACTCCTCAACCTCGTTAGACTATCACTATTTTATTTACCAATAAAATTGTGTTACTATTATTTTGAGATATTTATAAAATAATAAATAATTTAAATAGGTGCAATTTAATAAGACAATTTTGAGAGTTTCTTTCGTTCAAATTCCATGACGCAACTTTGAGTGATATTGCAATATTTAATAATTTTAACATGACGCAACTTTTAGTGATATTGATATTTAATAATTTAAATTATATTTTTAAATAGGTAAATAGATTTAAAACTATTAAAAAAAATTATGTAAAATACTATCTAAAACTACACATTTTCTCCTATCTTATTCAATTTCAACCAAATCAATCATAAAATCTATTTAAACCAAAAAAACAAGATATTTCCTTATGAAAACCACTACATTTAGATTACTCCATTCGTACTTTAGGTACACCTTGAAATGTGTTGAGGCTTCGCTTGGATATAGGTGGTCTTTGCTAGTGTAATTTCAAGCTCATTAATCTGCTCACATGTGATACTCTAACTATGTAAATCATTAAAGCATGGAATATTATGAGATTAGAAAGTTTCGTTGTTAAATTATTTTTGTTTTTAAAATGAAGTTGTTATTATTGTGATGTTTTGGATTTTCTAGTGCCAGAATTTGGTAGAAAAAATTGAGGTGAAATCTTCATTTGTGTTATTTAAACTAGTTTTTTTACTGTATATATGGATTGAGCACTCTTGAAAACCCTAGGGCACTTCCAGATTTGAGGTGAAATTTTGATTTGTGTTATTTAAACTAGTTTTTACTGTATATATGGATTGAGCACCCTGGAAAACCCCTAGGGCACTTCGATTGCACAGGATTACCCATCAAGCTTGTGATTTCAATAAATTCGTGCCCGATTTTAGAGAAATTTGACTGGAAAAACCCACCATAAAAGCTTCCAAAATGTCGCATTAAAGACAACTCCATTTAAAATTGAAAATTCTATAATATTTAAATTTTTAAGTTAAAATAAATAAATAAATAATAATTTAATAAAGTTAGAGTTAGATTAGATATTAAATTAGTGTATAATATTTTTTGTTTAAGGGATAAGGGGTTTATTTCTCAATTTTCGTTTGTGGGATAAGAAATCTATTTATTTATAGTGATTTCACTGTTAAAGTTGTCGCATCCCATACAAAGTCTCGTTATGGGACAAACGAGTGGTTGGCACAATGGGATGTGATCCCCTTCACTCGGTTTCAAATTCCACAGGGAGATATCTTTGGCCCATTGTGATAACGCTTAAGGAGTAGATTCCTCCACCCTCACTCAATTTTAAATCTCATGGGCTGATATCTTTGGCCCATTGTGATAAGGCTCAAGGACTAGACACCTCCACCCTCACTCAGTTTCAAATCCCATAGGGAGATATCTTTGGCCCATTGTGATAAGGCTCAAGGAGTAGACTACTCCACCCTCACTCAGTTAGGAGATATCTTTGGCCCATTGTGATAAGGCTCAAGGAGTAGACTCTTGCACCCTCACTCTATTTCACATCTCCCACGGGGAGATATCTTTGGCCCATTGTGATAAGGCTCAAGGAGTAGACTCATGCACCCTCACTCGGTTTCAAAACCCACAGGGAGATATCTTTGGCCCATTGTGATAAGGTTCAAGGAGTAGGCTCCTCCACCCTTTCGAAGTTTTGACTCTTGCTAAATCATAAATTCCCAATATATCTAGCTTACGGGATGTTGGATATACTCTTGGACATACTCTACCCTCTCTAGATTTGAAATTGTAACCTCTTAAAAAGAAACACATGCTCTTAATCATTAAACTCACTCACATTGTATCATATTAATTAAAATTCATAACTTCTACTTATAAATTAAAAATGTATCATATTAATTTAAAGTTAAAATTCATAACTTCCACTTATGAATTAAAAATCCTTCAAATAAAACAAATATTGTACAAAAACGTTTTAAATAAAAGTAGTTATTTTTACAAGTAATTCCAACCTACTAAATTAAGCTAAAAAATTAGAACTAATAGCATTAATTTAATTATTATTAGCCTAGATCCATAAGTAATTCCAACCTACTCAATTAAGCTCAAAAAATAGGACTAATAGCATTAATTTAACTATTATCAACCTAGATCCATCTTAACTCTGAATCTATCCATCACCTAGAGGGATCAAACCTCTAGAGGTGCAAACCTCTTTTTTGAGTGCAAAACTTGAAGAAAGGTTTGCACCCAGAGAGTTTTGATCCCTTAAGGAGCTTCATAGATCCGGAGTTAAAATGAATCTAGATTGGTTTAAGTATTAATTTTATTTTTTTAGTTTAATTTTTATTTTTATGTAATTTCAATGAGCCCAAATGTTTTAATTAATAATTTTATTTTGTATTTTCATTTTTTTTATGTAATTTGACCACGTTAAAGGTCAAAATGTTTAGATAACACAATATAACATGACATTACAACATCTCTTCCATACTCGGATAGAGAGTGTCTCTAGGCCCAAAAAAAAACAAAAAAACAAAAAATACAATATCCATGGTATGGTATGGTATGGTGAATAATATCCATGGTAAAGTGGGGTGAGTATCCATAGTTTAAAATCTTGTTATATTATAAGTATTATTTTGATTGTGAAATGAGAGATGGTTTTTAATCATGTGGTATTAATGAGCCATGTATTAGCCCATACTATGGCATGGTTAATAATACCAATGGTAAGAGGGAGTAAATATCCATGATTAAAAATCGTGTTATGTTGTAAGTATTAAGTTTTTATGTGCTTATTAATGAAATTTAAATATGGTTACAAAATTGTCCGCTTGGGGTAGTTCAATTGGCAATGGTCGTGGAAATGAAGTCCCACTGAAGCAGAAGTCTTCAAATCTTGTGCTATCATATGGATGTTAATTTATAACTACTATTTAAATCTTATATATTTTAATGTGATAGAGGTGTAGATATATCTCGAAAGTGATTATAATCTTTTTTTTAGATTTAATCAAAAAAATGTTACCAAATTAAATTCAAATAAAATATTATGATTGTGAAATGAGAAATGGTTTTTGAACATGAGGTATTGATGAGTCATGGTATTGACCTATGGTATTATAGCATATTTACAAGTTAATAATATCTATAGCAAAGTGGACCTGAATATCCATGGTTAAACATATTGTTATATTGTAAGTTTATTGTAAGTATTAAAGTTTTTATATGCTTATTAATTAAATTTAAATATGGTTACATAATCATTATTCTATTTTATAATGTAAAATGGATCTTAACTTATTGTTCTACTTATATGTTATATATTTTAATGTAATCTGTATATTATGATTTTCTTTTATCTAAAAAGTTATTCGTATTTTAATTAATAAAAACAAAATTACAAGTCAAGTCCCACTAGCACAACCAGTTGAGGACGGACCTCGTTAGCAAGGCAACCAGGATGAAACCTCACGGATGTTGTTGCCCTAGTGCTAGGGGGAGTAGACATGCTAAAATCTAGCCAGCTTAGGGTTGGTCGGTTAAGGATGGGCCTCGTTAGCAAGGGAACCAGGATGAAACCTCAGGGAGGTTGTGGCCCAGGCTGGGTGCAATCTGCGGGTGGTTGACGACTTAGATGTCCATGAAGTTTCTCAAGTGCTTGGAGGATCACAGACAACTTGACAGAAAAACAAAATTATAATATAACAAATTGAACTTTATTATTTTTCACTTTTTACGAACACTACAACATCTCCCGCATATTGGGATCTATATTACTTATAACCGACATGTAAATATTTACCAAACATTTACAAACTTTCTTACATTACACCTACACATCACTCGTATACGAGGTTGTACTCTTGGTGCAACAAGAAAAAAGGTCGTTATATATATCATAATTTTTGGCGCAACACGAAAGAAGGTGGTTATATATATCATACTTTTTATGTTTTTTAGTTTGTCATTATTAGAATTTAATGAATTAAATTACAATTTTAAATTTGATAAAATTATTATTTCACTGTATAAATGGACCAAGCATGAAGCAACTTTGATTATCCCGACTTAGATTAAATTGTATGATGTTTTGAGTGTGCCTAATGGTTAAGGGCATGTGTTTCCTCCTAAGAGGTCACAAATTCAAAACCAGAAGGGGTAGAGTACGTAGCCTTCGTAGGCTTAGCACTACGTAGAGGTGAATCCCTTGTCCCACAAACAAGGGGGTCTTATACACCAATTTGGTGTTAAAATTGGATAATAATAATAATTCATCAAATGGTTTTTTCTAATTTCAAGCTTAAAATGTGAATTCTCGTTTTCATATTTTTGGTTAACCTAAATAGGGCTAATTCAAAGGAATAATATTTAGGACCATTAAATTCTTAATTAAAGAATATTATTAATGCGAAGCAAAATATGTTATTATAATAAGATTGTTTGCATTGATGTATATACCAAATTAAATCCATATTAACTCTACATTTATTAAACATCTAGAGATACCCAAAAAAAACAAATGAGATGCAAATCTCCCAATGCTTAAAAAAATCCAAGATAAGATGGATTTAACTTGAAATGTGGTATATACATGTATATAAAGATTTGTAAACGGTTATGATTATTATGTTGATGTTAATGCTATAGATATAGGTAACAATAAATCTTAAAATGCACACACTAACAACCAATTAAAGACAAGTGACAAGATGACATTAAAATTATTTTTTAATTATCAGTAATACATTGGAGTAATTTAACCCCAAGGGATAGCTCAAATGGTCGAGTTCCCGTTGCTAAGTACCTTGCCAATTGGGAGGTCACGGGGTCAAATCTCCTCGACGCCCTTGGGGCCAGGCTTAACATAGAAAAAGCCGACGAGCAGTTCCCTTCAGGGAACTGCCGTGATTCGTTCCTGTGGATGTAGCGGCCAATTGCAGGCCGTGAACCACAATAGAAAAAAAAAAAAATACATTGGAGTAATTTAGGTAAGGCCCAAAATCAAATCTTTAGGCTACCGCTATAACATTAAAAAAGCATTCAATACTCACAATTCAGATAGAACAATAACTTATGACTTAGCAAGAGTCAAGACATCATATAAGTAAAGAATTTTACTCTTTAAAGCTTATCACAATGTACCAAATATATCCCTTAAAATTGATTTCAAGTAAATGAAATAATAAACTATACTCCCAACCACTAAAACAATTTTAATAACTAACCACTAAAACAATTTTAATAACTAAAAATTATTAATATTTTAGTTTTCAAAAAAACCAAAACACAACACAAACAAAAACAAAACAAACATTATCATATAACTTTCTAATTTAAAAGTCAACTTTTCAATTTCAAAATATTTTAATTTTCAAAATACCTTATAAATCATTTATACTTATATTAAAAATTGATTAAAAAACAAATACACATTTATACTTTCTTCTTTTTTTTTTCTTTCTTTTTCTTTTTTTCTTTTTTTCTTTTCTTTTCTTTTCTCTTTTTTCTTTTTTCTTTTTCTTTTTTTCTTTTTTTCTTTTTCTTTTTCTTTTTCTTTTTCTTTTCTTTTCTTTTCTTTCTTTTTCTTTTTTTTTTTTTTTTTTTTTTTTTCAAAGGTGGCAAACCTATCAAACTCAGGTGTCAAACCAACAGTGAGGACAGCCATCTCTGGCTGCTATCCGCGAATGTTGGATTTGACTCATCACCGTTATCAAGGAAAACCACGCCACCTGTAATAACCCGCTGGTGGTCCGTAAGGGAGCAGACTTTCACTCCTGCCAGATGCCTCTGGGTCTTGGGCCGTTAACCTGTTTCCTTACGTCCGAGAAAGACGAGCTCTTAGCCAAGCAGAAACAATTTTACGACATTTATAAAAGATGAATAATATATATATATATATATGAGAATTCTTTGAAAATACCAAAAAAAAGATAAATGGTGTAATATCTCTATAACCTAGCTTGTTAGAATGTCAATGACAACCACTACCATTGGTGATGGTCATGGCAACCACTAGTATTAAAGAGGTTAAGCATATCACACATAATTAAATTTATTTCGATGAAGAATATCACCATTTCCGATTATAGATCCTCTAATAAAATTAGATTTTTGCATATTTCACTTTTTTTAATAAAAAATTCTCGGCCAATCTCCCCTGACATATAACTTATCACACTTTAGAAGTCGTCAAATAAAATAATAAAAAAAAACATAGAAATTTGACCAATAGATTCCCAACAACCAATCACCAACCCCAGCCAATCATTGCCTTCATGCTCAACTATTATCGGATAAAGATTGAAATATCTTTCTGCTGAAGACTAAAAGGATTCTTTTGCAGCGTGCCCATGATGTTCCCCAGTATGATGCTTACGTGGCATTTACAACACGTATGCATGGGTGGGTTCTACGCACTCCGGAGCAACCAAGTGGATTAAGTCTAGACGCTAATGTCTCTTTCATGTTGGCTCAGCGAATATTTTTTGTGTGTTTTAAACCCTATTAAATGTTTGGACAGAATATTCAGTTTTTTTCTTTTTCTTTTTTTTCCGTAAGGGTGGGGACCATTGAACCCTTTCGTGGGTGGGAAGGAGAGAGTGAAGTAATTTTATTTTAAATAATGGTAAATGTGGTGTAATTCTAGAGTGGTGATAAAAAACGTTGGTAGGTTTTTTAAATGGATAAATGAGAATGTTGAAGTGGTTTAGGAATGAATTTGTAAAATGATTAGCGTAGATCTATTTTAAGTATAGGTTTAATATGAGCCATTTTAAGTATGGATTTAATATGAGCTTAGAGAGATCAAATTTCTTCATGTGCAAGCTTCTTTACAATGCAAAATATAAAGTGTTATTTTTCATTGTTTAAATTGTATTTGTTAATGCTAAATAGAGTATATATAGGGCCAAATAAAGGGTTTAACTATAAAAAATTAAATTCTTTTACTTCTAATTATTTTACACCATATTCATTTTTATTATTATAGCCCACATAATTTTTAACTTTTATTTTTATTTTAAAAGGGGAACTATGACACAGTTACACATCCCCTCATAGCACGCTATATAATGAGCCTCTCGAGTCAATAAGAAAATAGGTTTATATTAACGAATTTATGTTATTTTTGTCTTAAAGTTATGATTAACTTAAATTTATCTCAATTCTGGATTTACTAAAGGATCAAATCTCTTTTCATTCTAAAAGAGGTTTGCATCTCACATGAGCCCAGAGGGATCAAATTTCTTTAGGTGCAAACTATCATTAAAGGCAACCTTAAGCCATCTACCCTCTTCCATTTGCTCATTTTTTTTTTAAATACCTTATGACTCGCACCATAGCAATTGTTTCAATAGGAGCCGTCCATGTTTCACATAACAAGATATCATAACGAACTGCACTTTTAATCTTAAATTTGTTTGTAATCAAATGCTTCTGAATTTTCTGAATTTGTCTCCATTGCAATATAGTTAACAATCACCGGAGATTAGTGACTCACTATGGAACAATATTCTATAAACATAGTGAGTTATATATATATATATATATATATATATTATATATATATAGAGATGAGAGAGAGAGAGAGAGAGAGAGAGAGAGAGAGAGAGAGTTAACAATCATCGGAGATTGGTGACTCACTATGTCTACAAAATATAATATGTTTTTATAAAAAAAAAAAAAAATGATTTTTCTATATAGATATATGAAATTTATTTTAAATATAAATATATTATTAAGAATTAGTATAGATTCATCTGAACTCAGGATTTACAAAGCGTCAAGAGGAATTAAATCCCTCAAGACGCAAACCTTTTCTCAAATTTTGTACTACAAAAAATTGCATCTTAAGAGAATTGATCACTCTTGATGCTTAATAAATCCAAAATTAATATGAAACTATATTAATTGTAATTCAATTTATAATTTTAATACTTGAAATATCTTTTAAGAATTTAACTTATATTTAGTAAACAAAATTAATTCAAATATACATTAACAAAATACCTTGTCATTTTATAATATATTATTTACTTTCCATCAAATTAATCACATGATAATTCAATCTATAAATTATATATGTATTTAAATATAACACCCATCTTAAATCTGGATCTACTAAGTGCAGAGAGGGGTCTAGGCTGGTTTACACACACACACACAATATCTAGGATGGATTCATTTCTCATTCTCTCTCTTTCTCTTCCTTCCCTCTCTACTCTCTCCCTCACTCTCTCTCCATCTCTCCCTTGTTAGCCTCTCTCTCTCCACCTTTCTCTCTTTATGTATTTCTTCTCCCCTCCCTCGCTCTCCCCCTCCAACTTCATCTCTTTCTCCCTCCTCTCTCTCCCCTTTCTCTCCCACCTCCCTCTCTCTCCCCCCCCCCATCTCTCCCTCTCTCTCTCTCTGCCCTACAACTTTGTCACTATGTCCTTCTCTCTCCCCCCTTCTCTCCCCACTCCAGCTATGTGTATCCCTCTCTCTCTATTTCCCTTCTCTCCCTCTCTCCCTCTCCTCTCCTCTCTCTCTTCCCTCCTCTCCTCTCTCACTCACTCGCTCTCCATCTCTCCATTGTTAGTCCCTCTCTCTCTCCCCCCTCCAACTCTATCTCTCTCTCTCTCCCTCTCTCCTTCTATCTCTCAAGTCGTCTCTCTCTTCCTTCCACTCTCTCCCTTTCTCTCCCACTTCCCTCTATCTCTCCTCCCATCTCTCTCTCTCTCTCTCTCTCTCTCTCTCCATCTTTATGTCCCCCTCTCTCTCTTCCCTTTCTTTCCATCTCTCTTTCCTCTACTCCTGTAATATCCCTAAGGGAAATTTACAATGATAAAAAAAGCATACATAGCAAAACACACACACACAAATTTCACACAATATTAAACACCCAGAAAATGCCAAAATATGTGTTGACCTGAACCATTTTATTAAGATAAATGATGGGGTACAATATGAGATGAGAATGCATGCACATGGGCTTTCCCAAGGCAAGATAACAATGCCCAGGTGATGAAATCAGCTGCTCAAACACTAAGTCGTTGTCCCCAACAAAGCTCTGCGCTAGCCCTCAAGAACTGCACTGTTGACTGCAAGAAATGGCTATTAGGACCTCTTCCGATGCTTAGAAAAATTTGGGAAATTAACCCTGACCTATCCTCCAATAACCCATCAAAACCCAATAAGGGTTTGGAAAATATTGACCTCGGAATTTCGGCCCAATTTCTCCTAGCCCCCTGGTTGTTGGGTATTTCGGCCCACCTATAAATGTCATTGTTGAAGGCTCCCAAAATGGTTGAGACATTCAGAAAATCCACTTCTAGAACTCCTCCACAAGTCTCAACCCCAAACTCCTCTTCCTCCCAATGCCCCACATGTGGCACAAGAAGGCACTGCATAGGCCCACACAATCCCTATTCATGAACGCTTGACATAGCCAATTCCCTCCAAAATGAGGCCCTAGAATTTCCCTAAATCTTCAACAAATGATGTCCCTTGGCTATCCTGGGGACCCAACAAATCACTTGCCCCACAACAGCTCCTCCAATGACTGAGTATTTTTCCTTCTTGTGTCTGACCTGTTGAACCATCTCCATAAATACATTGAAAAGGCTCCGAGATAAGATTGAAGGTGATGAAGACTGCCTCCTAGGGTTGGAACTTGAGGTCCATCGAAGCAAGGGTGAGATTCTTGCCTGAAAATCTCTTGTGCTCAACAACACATGTAGACTTGGTTTCCAGCTCAAGTGTGTTATTCAAGGGGAATGTTCAAATGATCAAAAGATCCCCCAAAATGAGTGCCTCCTCCTATTTTTTCATTGTGCCTCCAATTTTCTCATGTGGGACCCAACCATCGATTCCCTCACCATTTCCCTCCAAGGGTGTGTATTTCCAAGAGGGGAGTGTATTCCCTCTTTGGTGTGGCCCCCACCATCCACTAGCCATTCGATTCTTTCCCTTTCTTCTATGTTGGGCGCTTGTGTTAGCTTCAAAACTTCAAGTGGGGTCCCAAAACCCACTTTTCCTAAGTGAAAGAAGAAAATATGACAGAATTGGCAAAATTGATATTTCCCCTTAGCAATATTGCTAAGTGGGAATATCAGAGTCCTCCCTACCATAATTTTGCTTATCCTCAGGCAACTACAAGGATGGATGTTGTAGTATTAGCTCTCCCTCCCAAGTGGCATCCTCATCGAGAATATTCCTCCATCTGACCAAGAATTCTTTGATGACCCTGTTCCGCAAATGTCTCTCACGAGTGTCGAAAATAGCCTTAGCCTCCAAACCCAGATGCCCCTCCTCATCCATGGGAAATAACTATGTAGTTATTGTCACCTATGGTCCCAATGCCTTTGTTAAGCAAGACACAGGGAAAATGTTGTGAACTTGACTCCCTGGGGGTAGCTCCAGCTCATATGCTACCTCTCCAACCCTCCTAGTGACTCTATATGGCCCTCAAAAGCTAGGCTTGAACTTTTCAGCCCCCTTCTGTTTGAGTGTGCACTATTTGTATAGTTGAAGCCTCAGGAAAACCAGATCCCCAACCTCAAACTGCCTCTCTACTCGGCCCCTGTCAGCATAGAGATTATGTTGGTTCTGCGCAGTCTGTAGGTTGTTTTCGAGAGCTCGTAGGATATATTGGATCTCCTGTATCCAATCCTTGGCCCTTGGGGCCTGGTTGTCTCGAAACATCATATTAGCAAAATTCAATGCATCATAATTGTACAAATCTAAGAATGGGGACATACTTATGGACATGTGGTACGTTGTGTTGTAGCAGTACTCTCCCAAATGAAACCACTGTATCCATGCACATTGCTGGCCTGCCACATAGTTGCGTAAATAACCCTCCAACCACTTGTTTACAATATTTGTCTACCCATCATTCTGGGGGTGATAGCTAGTGCTCGAGGTGAGCTCAATACCCACCAGCCAAAATAACTCCTGCCAAAATCCCCCATGAACTTGTTGTCTTGGTCACTGACAATAGTCTTCGAAAGACCATGAAGTCAAAACACATCCTTGAAAAATAGTTCGACCACCTATGAGGCCGAAGATTGGGCAGAAATAACGAAGAAGTGGGCAAATTTTGTTAATTTGTCTACCACCACAAAGATGCAGTCCTTGCCTTGGACTGTAGGCAACCCGGTGATAAAATCCATCAAAATACTCTCCCATTTCCCCTCAGGGATAGGAAGAGGTTGTAACAATCCAACAGGGTGTGTCTGCTCACCCTTGTTCCTCTGGCACGTATCACGCTCTCGGACGTGCCTTAGAAAATCACCCTTAAGGCCCTTCCATGCAAAATATTCCCTGATAACCCTGTATGTTTTGGTAAACCCTTGATGCCCCGCTAGCAGTGAATTGTGGGTAGCTTGCATAATCTTCTCCCTCAATTAGGAGTTCAGAACTAAATTAATATGTTCCTTATAGTAGATCACCTCATTCATCACCCTGTACCAAATATCCGTAACTATGTCATCAAGGACCTCACATGGAAATCGGTCCTTGGAATACTCCATTAGCAACTGTACCTTCCAATCCAGCGCAATGCACATTAGCGTAATAGTGGTCGGCCTCTTGGATAATGCATTAGCTACCATGTTGTGTCGACCCTTGACATACTCAATGTAAAATTCATATGCCTGAATTTTACTCACCCACTTTTTTTGCCTCTCTTGCAACTGTTTCTAATCCAAAAAGGATTTGAGGCTATTGTGATTTGTTTTCACTCGGAAGTTGTTGCCCACCAAGTACTGTCTAAACTTGGCCAGTGTATGCATGATGGCTAACATCTCTTTGTCACATATGGAGTATAGCCACTTGTGGGGAAGTATATTATGACTCTCAAAAGCTATCAGGTGCCCCCCCTGCATTAGGACCGCTCCATTGCCCTCCCCTGATGCATCGCGCTAGAGCACAAAGGGTTGCATGAAATTTGGAAGTGCCAACACTGGGTAGCTACTCATCACCTGTTTGAGGTGCTCAAAAGTCTCCTGCTCTCCATCAGTCCACTCAAATGCCCCATTCTTGGTCAAAACAGTGAGGGGGACTGCCAACTGGGAGAAGCCCTTCAGAACTTCCTATAGTAGGTGCATATACCTACGAAACCCCTCAACTCTATCACATTCTGGGTTACTGGCTAGTCCCGGATGGCCCTAATCTTCTCCTCATGCACTCTCACACCATTCTCCCCAATAATATGCCCCAAATAGAGCATCTTTGTCAATCTAAACTCACACTTGGACAACTTGGCGTAGAAATGTTGCTCCTTTAGAGTGCGCAACACCACCTCAAAGCGCTGCAAATGCTCCTCCCAAGTCCAGTTATAGATCAGAATGTTGTCGAAAAATACCAATACTAATCTCCGGAACACATGGTTCATGCATGACTAGAAGGTGGCAGGTGTGTTGGTTAGTATGAAAGGCATAATTGGAAACTTGAAGTGCCCATAGTGACCCCTGAAAGCCATCTTAGGGATGTCCTAATCCCTCACTCTAATCCGGTGGTACCTCTAATGCAGGTCTATCTTAGAGAAGTACTTGGCTCCTCTCAACTCATCTGTCAACTCATTTATGCGTGGAATTGGGTAGTAGTTCTTCAGGGTCTTTTTGTTGAGTGCTCGATAATCTATGCACATGTGTAACGTCCCATCCTTCTTCTTCACCAGGATAACTGATGAAGTGAAGCGGCTAGATCTAGGCCTAATATGCCCAAGTGCTAGCAACTCATGAATGACTCCCTCAATCTCATCCCTATAGGCCTTGGTATGTCTGTATGGAGTGGTAATAATGGCCTGTACCTTCAGATCTAGCTTAATTGTGTGCTCAAATCCTTGGTTAGGTGGTTGCCTTGGCGGTATGTCCCCAAACACTACTGGGTATATGTCTAGGATGGCCTATATGTATGGTTGTGGTGGCTTGGGTTGAACCCCAGCCTTATAAATTCTCAACTCCACCACCCACTCAATGTCACCATGCATTAGGTCAGCCTTCATCCTATGTGCTGAGACTGTCCGTGGAGGGTAAGAATGCATGCTCCACATAACAACTAATTTTCCATCTAACCTTATAAACTCCATCTCCAACTTCCTCCAATCAATAGTGACCTGACCAAGAAATAAATTCATTGGATACCCATCACCAAATTGGTGTCTGGTACATCCACCATGAAGAAATGGTTCGTCACTGAATAATTCCCCATGGTCACCGTCAAATCAGGAACATATCGTGTACACTGCATGGTCATGTCCCCTAACACAAGTACTGAGAAGCCCTCAAACTCCTCGGTCATGATACCCCTCCTATGGACCATCTGTGCATCGATGAAATTGTGGGTGGCCCTAATGTCCACCAAAATTGAGACACGTTGTCCCTACACAGTGGCTTTGATCCTCAAAGTCAAAAGTTTTGGTACCCCGCCTAAGGACGCAAGGACCCCTCCTGCTAGTGTGAAAGGCCCCCCTAGTAGTGGAGGTGGTGGTGGTCCCCTCTCCGCACGTGCCACGCTATCATCTCTGCCCATCTCCAACTCGATGGCATCCTCCTAGTCACTGTCAGAGAATACCTCAACACAATGGGCCTTGCCCGCTATGCATCTATGGCCTAGTGCCCAAGGTTCTTGATAGGTAAAGAATAGCTTCATCCTTTGTAGGTCTCTCTGAGTATCCTCATCCAACTATCTACGCCCCTGGTTTGCTTTCAGTGGTGGAGCCCTAATGGCTCTCCCCCTCTACTGGAACACTTGTCTTGGCAGTATTTGCATTTTGGCCCTAGGTAGAGCATCCTGCAAGTCCTAGGCTCTACCAACTGCGTCCTACAAAGTGGTGGGCCTGTTGGACCTCACCAAACCCCTAAGTGGCTCTGCTAGACCCTCCAAGAACATGAAAACCCTCATGGGTTTTGATAAATCATACATAATCACTGACAATCTCAGGAACTCAGAGATAAGCCTCAACACTCCTAGTCTGCTTGAGTCGTGTCATCTCTCCAAAGTGCTCCTTCGGATATTTGCTCTCAAAATGCTCCAATACTCTCTGGGTGAAATCATCATAGGCCATGACTCTCTCATGTCCCATAATGGTTAATCCATGGAACACTCAATCATGGCCTCGCCCCTCCAAGTGCAGTGTGGCAATTTTGATTGCCTCCGCCTTTGTCATCTGGTTGAGCTGAAAATAAACATCTAACTTCCCAACCCATGCCCTGGCTGAGCTCTTGGTCGAGCCATCAAAAGTTGGGAGGAATAATCTCCTCATCGTGCGTCGAAGTTCAGCGTCATGTGTGTAGCCTCCTCCACTATGTCCCTTGCTCCTATTGTTGACCTTGAGTTGGCAGAAGTCCCTGAAGGTGATGGCCTCTCTAAAATCAGGCCCATAGGTTTGATACTCCACAAAATAGTTCACAATGGGCATCTCCTCCTGCCCTTGCATCCCTCCTGCACTAGATTTTAGAAATGTGGGGATGGTAGATTTGGGCAGTGTGTTGGAAATAAGTGGTGCGTTGGGTGGATTTGTTGCCTGATGGTGCAAAGTGCTTGAGCCTTCACCCAAATGGATTTCTCCTTGAATCCATTTTCCCTTGTTGTTACTGCAATTCTATTGTTGTAGCTCATCAATGCCCTGAGACAGATCATTGATGGCCTTTAGAAGATGTTGGGTAAACTCCTCTTCTTTGCTCATCTTGTGTCCCCCATTATCCCCCATGTTTGGACTCTCAGCATCTGGTTCAATGGTCACTAGATCAAGAGTGATTTGTAGTTGCATTTCCTTGTTTCTTGATCCAAATTTTAACAGGAATGCAACAAATTAGAGATATAACCATAAATACAAAGATGCATTAGAAATAACACTTCATTTTATTAATATCAAATATTGAAATATGCTCACAAACAGAATGGAAATAAGACTAGCTCGGGCGATGGTAGCTTATCTCTAGGAAGAGATGCGGCGGCTACACGCCTCTGAATTGTATTACAATGAAGCTCGGAGGCCCATTTATTATCGAGAAACAAAGGAAAACCCTAAGTATCCAAAAACCTAACCCTAGGAGATGAAGCGCCAAAACTATGGGCCCCGTTTGGGTAAATTGGTACATCAACTTCCCGGGATCGTAACTTTGGCATACAATCCTTGTTTGACCCGCACAATATCTCAATAGAAATATCTATTCGAGGAATACAACTTATAACCAACAACATTGATTATAGACCCTTGTTGGCCCCGATTTTCCCAAAAAAATGTCGTTTAGGGCCTCAAAATGACTCTGGAAGTTCAGGACCTGAAAACTGCCAAAAATAGTAAATTGTGCTACAATTAAGGACACTGAAAAAAATGAAAGAGACAACGGTGGGGGTCCTAGTGGAATAGGCAGGTGGCCACCAACATCCACCTGGATTAGTCCTCCCCCCTTAGGAAGTAATGGTCCCCATTGCGTCGAATGCCTCAATGAGATGGGGAAACTTTCGCTGAATTTGGTCTCTGGTGAGCCACTCCCTTGGTGCAAGAGTTGGCCAACTCTGGCAACCTGATATAGTTGGATCTTCTGCTAGCGAGTGTTGTTTACCTATGTGTCCATAATTCGATTAGTTGTGGCCTGTTCCATGTAGTCTAGGCTTAACTCTGTTGGTGTGAGTTGTTCTGCAATGTCTGATGTGTCCATCATTGGTTGGAAGTATGGTCGAAGGCAGTCCACATTGAACACTCAGTGCAGGCTAAGGAATGGGGGAATGCAGAGCTCAAAAGCATTGTCTCCCACAACCTTGTTAATGGTGTAAGAACCATATCAGAGTGGCCTGAGCTTTCGATGTGTGCCAGTAAGGTGTTCTTTTTATAAATACAACCAAACTTTGTCGCCCACCTTAAACTTGTGTGGCACCCGATGTTGATCAGGTTGTTGCTTGCACTTGGTATTTTCCATAATGGATCAACGATATATCGACCTGTTGGGTAGAGTTGCCCCAGGAGTCAAATCGAATGAATGTTTGACTTGATAGTGCAACGATACCCCTATGGGTGAGGAGAAGATGTCCCTGTATTCTTTCATGACTGTATCCACCTACTTCTGCTGCATGGAGGAACCCTTCTTAGGGACCATGGATGTGGCTACGATCTTTGCCTTACTTTGAGAGTGAACCAGAAAGAAAATAAATTTCCTAGTCTGGGAGAGGATCTTACTGCATTGCTTCGCAGAGACCAAAGAGGTGGTGGTAGGTGGGGCTACCTCTGGTATCCAATATAACATATTACCCAAAGAAATAATAAAATAGCGACATCTTGACTCATATACAACATGTCGCTTCCACAAGTATGGTTGTCCTAAGAAAACATCACAAACTTCGAGAGGAGTAACATCACACAATACCTCTTCCGTGAAGGGCTTGATGCTATAGGGAAGGCGACACTGCTAACTGACTCAGAGATCTCGTCCTTGGTGAAGCCACCTAGTGTTGTACAATTGCGGGTGTGGTGTGGTCGGTAGGCCCAACCGCTTCATGACCTCTACTAAAATGATGTTCTTTTGGCTCCCGCTGTCTACAATGAATTGAAGTGGCAAACCCTTCACCCACATTTGTGAGTGGAAGAGACGCTCCCCCTCCTCTGGATCTTTAGGATCATTCTTCTGGATCTTAGTGGTGGCAATAGTGGCGTTGGGCTCTGCATCGATAATCTCCTTCCCTTTTTCATTCTTCTTCTTGGGTTTAAACTCAGAGTTAGAACATGCATATGATTCTAAAGCCTTCAACCTGGCCACCAATGACTGCATGGCCTGACACTCACTTGTGTTATGAGTGGGGCTCTTATGGAATTCACACCACTTTCTTGTGCCCTTCTTTGACTTCGTGGTGTTGTTCTTTTCTTGCGGCTTTGATGGGTTGTCTTGGGTCACCCCGCCTTGGCTTTGTCCTTTGTTCTCTAGTTTGGGGACACCTTTCCCTTGCTTCGGATTCACGAATCCAAAGTCTCGCTTCTTCTGTTTAAACTTCTACTTTATCTTGACAGCGTAACGGTACGTTGTGCTGAGCAAGGTGATGTCTAGGAACTCCATTTCATCCTGGATATATCTGTGTAGACAGTCACGATACTTGAGTACCAAATTCCGCTCAGAATCCTTGATACCCAACTTCGTGCGAAGGGTATGAAAAATATTGGTAAACTCTGGCACGTCTTGGTCCCTTCCTTGCCGCAATGTAGTCCACTTTATGTATTTATCCTCATAGCTCCTGACAGGGTAGTACTTCTCCTTGATGGCCTCCAAGAACAAATTCCAACTGGGTGCGGCTAAAAACAATGAGGGTTCCCTCTCGTCCTTCTGCTCACAGTAGGTTTCCCACCAGTCCTTGATGTGGGGGGTGGATTTGAGAAGTGCAAAAGTAATCTTTTCCCGGCTGGAAAAATCATGAAAAAAAATATTCTTCTAGAGAATTCAACCATTTATCTATGACATTTGCATCTATCTGACTCTTAAATATGGGGATGTCAAAGTTAGCTTGTACCTTAAAGGGTGTGGCGCTTCCAGAGTAGCTGCTGGAAGTAGATGTGTCACCCTTGGGTAGCCGATGAAGGATCTGGGCAAAGTTACCCATCATCGCATTCCTCTGTCGCTCGAGGGCTTCTTTGAGAAAGATTTTGAAAGGATCTCCTGCCCCCTTGTCTTTCTTTTCTTCCGCCATGGGAGGCCATCAAGATTTGTGAGGCTGGTCTTGCAAAGGTTTGACTAGTTCAAGCCCTAACTCCTTATCTCTAAGAAGAGATGTGGTAGCTACATGCCTCTGAACTGTGTTACAATGAGGCTCAGAGGCTTATTTATTATTGAGAAACAAAGGAAAACCCTAAACATCCAAAAACCTAACCCTAGGAGATGAAGCGCCAAAACTATGGGCCCTGTTTGGGTAAATTGTTACATCAACTTCCCGGGGTCATAACTTTGGCATACGATCTTTGTTTGACGTGCACAATACCTCACTAGAAATATCTATCTGAGGAGTACAACTTCTGACTAGCCAACATTGGTTAATACCCTTTGTTGGCCCTCATTTTCCCCAAAAATGTTGTTTAGGGCCTCAAAACGGCTCCAGAAGTTCACGACCTGAAAAAACTACCAAAAATAGTAAATTGTGCTATAATTAAGGAAACTGAAAAAACTGAAAGAGACAGTGGCAGGGGTCTTGGTGGAATAGGTAGGTGACTACCAACATCCACTTGGATCACCTCTATACCTGTACCTCCTGTAAGTGACATCCTGCTTATCCTCTAGTGTCATAAAGTAAGCTGCTCCCATTGGTTGAGCCAAGACTATGAGCTCTGATACCACTATAATATCCCTAAGGAAATTTTACAGTGATAAACAAAGCTTACACAACAAAAACACACACACACACATTTTACACAATATTAAACATCTAAAAAATGCCAAAATATGCGCCGAGCTAAGCCATTTTATTAAGATAAATGACCAGGTACAATATGAGATAAGAAGGCATGTACTTGGGCTTTCCCAAGGGAAGCCAACAAGGCCCAGGTGATGAAATATGATGCTCAAACACTAGGTAGTTATCCCCAATAACGTTTTGTGCTGGCCCTTAGGAACTGCACTGCTGGTTGCAGGAAATGGCTACTAAGACCTCCTCTGGTGCTCAGAAGATTATGGGAAACTAACCTCGACCTATCCTCCAACAACCCACCAAAACCTAACAAGGGTTTGGCCAAATGTTGTCCTTGGAATTTCAGGCCATTTTATCCTAGCTCCCCTAGCTGTTGGGTATTTCAACCCACCTGTAAATGTCAATGCTGAAGGCTACCCAAATGGCTGAGATATTCAAAAAATCCCCTTCTATAGCTCCTCCACAAGTCTCAACCCCAAACTCTTCTTCCTCCCAATGCCCCACGTGTGGCACGAAAGGTAATGCGTAGACCCACACAGTGCTCATTGATGAACACTTGGCCCAACCAATTCTCTCCAAAATAAGGCCTTGGAATTTCCCCAAATCTTCAGTAAATGATGTCCCTTGGTTATCCTGGGGACCCAACAAATCACTTTCCCCACAACAACTCCTCCAATGACTGCATATTTTTCCTTCTTGCGTCCCATCTGCTGAACCAACTCCACAAATACATTGAAAAAGCTCCCAAATCAGATTGAAGGTGATGAAGACTCCCTCCTAGGGCTGACACTTGAGGTCCACCGAAGCAAGGGTGAGATTCTCGCCTGAAAATCTCTTGTGCTCAACAACACATGTAGACTTGGCCTCCATCTCAAGCATGTTAGTCAAGGTGAATGATCAAAAGATCCCCCAAAATGAGTGCCTCCTCATATTTTGTCATTGTGCCTCCAATTTGCTCATGTGGAGACCCAACCATCGATTACCTTCATCCTTTCCCTCCAAGGGTGCGTATTTCCAAGAGGGGAGCGTATTCTCTCTTTGGTGTGGTCCCTACTATCCACTAACCATTTTCCCCTTTCTCTTATGTTGGGCCCTTGCGTTAGCTCTAAAACTTCAAGTGGAGTCCCGCAACCCACTTTTCCTAAGTGAAAGGACAAAATTGGCAAAATTGATATTTCCCCTTAGCAATATTGCTAAGTGGGAATATCAGACCTCCTCTGTGTCTTCCCTCCTCTCCTCTCTCTCTCATTCTCTCTCCATCTCTCCCTTGTCACTCCCTCTCTCTAGCCCTATCTCTCTATGTATATGTTCTTCTCTCCCCCCCCCCGCCCCACATCCATATGATCGAGGATTATCACTCTATGTAATCAATGATATATGTAATGTCTAATATATTTTACATTTTACTTTTTTATGTGAAATGAGTTATGGTTTTTGGGCATGTGGTATTGATAGGCCATGATATTGGCTCATGATATTGTAACAAATAAGTTAATAATATCCATGACAAAGTCGGAGTGGATATCCATGGTTAAGAAACTTGTTATATTGTAAGTTTATTGTGCCGAACTCTCCATCCCAATATGGTAGAGATGTTGTAATGTAATGTTTAATATTTTGACCAAGTCAAATTACCTAAAAAAAGGATTAATGTAGCCTAATGTAGACATTTTAACTCAGTCAAATAAAATTAAAAAATAAAAAATAAATTAAAAATAAAAATAACCCTATAAAAATAAAGTAATAACAAAAATAAAAATGACCCATGGTATTGACCCATGATATTCATGTGGAATGTAAACTATTTAAAGGGGGAATTAAACTATCCTAGATCCATCTTAACTTTAGATCTACGAAGCACTGAGAGGGATCAAATCTCTTGATATGCAAACCTCTTTTAGAGTGAAAAGAGATTCGATCCCTCTAGGCGTTTGGTAGATCCGGAGTTAAGATGGATCTAGTTGGTTGTAAGTATTAAGTGTTTAATGTGGTTATTAATTAAATTTAAATATGGTTATGGAATCATTATTAGTCATGCACTCTAACAATGGATTTGTCTGTTGATCGTTATTAGTTTAATATTGACCAATGCAAATTATAATGTTTAACTTTGAAAAATTAATATTTCAATATTAATAAAAAAATTAATTTCAAACATTTGAATTTTATTATTTTTAATACTTTTAACTTGTTATTATTAATCAAGCCAAGATTTAAATGTTTATAGACATTACGTCTCCCCCATATTGGGCTTTATATTATTTTTTAATTGAGCTGACATATAAGTGTTAAATGTTGAACACTTAAGCCTACACATCTACAAACTATCGATGTTAAATTGATTATTTTACTTTAATCTTATTTTAATTTATAATTTTATTTTATTTTATTTTTCTATTTTTATGTAATTTGACTAAATCAAAATGTTAAACAAGACAAGTAGTAAGAAAATTTATTATAATTAAGTTGTCAAACTATCACGGGACATTTATAACTAGTTGTTATTCAGGTCTACAAGTTGACTTGTCATTGTTATTCAAGAAAAACCACACTACTTGGACTTGTTGGTGGTTCATAAGGGGACATACTTTCACTCATGCCAAATACTTTTAGATCTTAGACCATTAACATATTTCCTAATATCAAAAAAAGACAAGCTCTTAACCAAAAAAACTCAGTTTTAAGACATACTCTATACCACAAAAAAAAATATTAAAAAATCTTATTTTAATAAATCATTTTTAATTTATACTCTATTCTTCATTATTTATATTTAATTATAAAATTATTTTTTCCCAAAATATATTTTTAATTAACCAATAAAAATTACTTTTCCATAAGAACATGATTTTCTGAAGTCACTAGTATACTTTTTCCATGCCTTAATAGTATAATATTCTATTTTTTCTCCATTAAAGTGTTTTGATAAGCCGGCAATGAAATAATACTCTTCCTACCATAAGAGCCATGAGAGAGGGACAACTTCCGTCCAGAAGCATCTTAATCTTCGTAAAAATATCTTGTCACATAAGCTTTTAAGATACTATGAATATGTCATTGTCAAGTGTTATTATATTTCCAATTGTTATGCAAAGGTTTTTAAGAAGTCTATTTGAAATTTTATTTTAGAAGTAGTTTGATATTTAGTCACAATTTCGTCACTATGTATATGTAAGAATGACACCCCTTCAACAACCTATCATCATAAAAGGATAGTTTTGTCTTCATCTCAATACATAGTTTAGACATCATATCATATATAATATTTATTTTCATTCTTGAAAACATCCACATGTCGTCTAGATAAATGACAAAATATTTTTATTTAATAATTTTTTTGAAATATATAAAATTTAATAGACTAGAAGTATAAGGAGGATTTTAAGTTATATTAATTTAGTTAAATTATTATATATATTTAATTTATATATAAAATGGACAACAGAACTCGATATATGGCCATGACCATTTACATGATTCAAAGATTTTCAAGGTTTGCAATTTGAGATTGAACATGGAGGCACAATCCAAATCAAACAAGTTCTCTATGACACAAAAAATTCAATACCTTGCAAACTAATTTTTTTTCAAAAAATCCTCAATATCCAAATACATTTACATTCCAATTTTCACTATTTTTATTTTGATTTAGTCTGACTTCTTGTTTTTCTTGGTGAAAAACATTTTCCTTTCTTCCAAAATTGAATCCAAAACGCAATTTTTGCAACTTTTGACATGTCGTTCTTCAACAAGTGCACTTTGTTATTCTTACAACCTCCTGGCTTTATACAAACAGACTCCAACCTTGTATGTCAGCTTAAGAAATCCCTTTATGGTCTCAAGTAAGCCCCTCAGGCTTGGTATGCCAAAATGGATAGCTTTCTTTTAGATACTGGCTTTTCTAGGTGTCATTCTGACAATATTGTCTACACCAAGAAAGTGGGTAAGTCTCTTATCATTCTTGTTCTTTATGTTAATGATCTTATCCTTACTAGTAGTGATCCCAACCTTATAAACCATGTGAAGTCTAGCCTTAAAAGCAGTTTGAAATGACAAACTTGGGACACTTGCATTATTTTCTTAGTCTTCAAGTCTTGCAATCCAAGGAAGGTATTTCCCTTTCCTAGTCCAAGTATGTCTGATCTTCTCATCACTTTCACATGGAAGACTCTAAGCTAGCCCCTGCTCCCTTTCAGTCTGGAGCCAAACTTTGAGTCACTTGTACTTCCCTTGAAGTTCATGCTACCTTATACCGTCAGCTTGTAGGAAAACTTTTGTATCTGACCCATACCTATCCTAACCTTTCCTTTGTTGTTGGCCTTATTGCTTGGTTTATGCAAAACCCACATGAAAGTCATTGGAAAGCAACAAAAAAAATACTTCGTTATGTTCAATGTACAGTTCCGTTTGGGATTCATTACAGTGTAGAAGCATCTCCTCTATTGGTTGGTTTCATTGATTCCGATTGGGCTAGTGACCTTGAAGATCGGAAGTCTACTGCAGGTTATGTCTTCACTCTTGGTTATGGACCTATTACATGGGCTTGCAAGAAACAAATTTCCATTCTTTTTCTTCAACAGAAGCAGAGTATCATGGTTTCTTTGAAGCTAGTAAGAAGTCCTGTGGCTTTGTTAGATCCTGTCAGAGTTTGGCTTTGAGCGGCAACGTCCAACTACACTTTGGTGTGATAATTAAAGTGCCATTCAACTATGCAAAGATCCATCCCAACATCAGCGCAACAAAAATATTTAACTACACATGCACTTCATCAAAAAGCTCATTCATGACCATGTTCTTCAAGTGCAATATTGTTCAACTGATTATCAAGTTGGAGACATCTTTACAAAGGCTCTCACATAGGCAAAGTTTACTAAACTTTGATTTATGGTTGGAGTATTAGGAAGTTGTCGCTAAGGGGGGATAGGTTCTAATGCCTCATTCCTTCTCGTATTGTGTCATATTTGTACATCCTTCAATCCTATTCCAAGTTGTTCTTAAGGGGGGATGTTAGGATATTCCGACACATAGGAAATAGTTAAGTATAACTTGGTCTAGTGTATAGTTAGGTAAAGTGTGTTTCTTTAGTATGTACTTTTTGTAACTTACGATCCAACGATCATGATATGTTCTAGACATGAAGTGATCTGACGGTTCATTCTCTCCTCAGTATTACCGACACTTGATCCGTGACTTAACACATGATTAGTCAATGACATTTATTTAAAGAGCACGAAGGGTCATTTGTAAGGTGCCCACTCATGAGAGAAGCTTATGTAAATTTTATTTCTTTTACATTAATAAATTTCTTGAAGTGGCTGTGTTGGCTCAGGCTGTAGATTGTTTCCCTCTTTGAGGGTTTTAACCACGTCAAGAACACTGGTGTACTGATCTATGATATGTTTGTGAGCGGTGTCCTTTGGTGTTCTATCTGAGGAACTTACCTTGTAAATTCCTACAATCTTCTTCATCACTAGCAGAAAATTAGAAATTAGTGACTAGGTGACTAAAAACGTTAGTCACCACAACTTTTGCAAGTGAAATACTACCAAAAATGAGCAATCTTAAGTGATTAAACTAAAAACGACTAATATAAATCACTAATTTAGTCCTAGATTAAAATATACAACTAGCTAATAAGTAATATAACTAAAAATGACTAACGTAAATGACTAATTTAGTCTAGGAACAAAAATATGATTGCCTAACAAGTACTACAATAATATGAATGAGTCGTTTATGTTAGTCATTTTAATTGTGTCACTTCAAGAATCTAAACTTACAAGTGATAGGGGATTCAAATGTTGTTATAAATTGGTTGAAAGGTTATATTTCCTTAAAAAAAAATTTATTGGATTAGTGGATGATTAGAGTTATGGAGATGATTAAAATCTTTAGGGCTATATCCTTTTATCACATTCACGGGGAATTAAATTCAAAGGTTGACATATTATCCAAAATGGGAGTGAGCTTACCACTGAGTCAAATACATTATGAAAAATACCTACAAGGAGAAGTGTTGGCTAATTAGGAGAGGACACATTTTCTTTAGTTGAACACTTAAATTTTCATGCATATCTACATTTTTTATTATCAGGGTCATATCCATTGAACTTAGGATACTATTTTTTAACTTGGATATCAAGTTGTTTATCTAGTAATTCCAACACACAAATTATGAACATATCAGTACTAGACTTCTATGAAATTGTTTTGAATCCTATGGGGATTTTGATATTTCCAGAACATTATATGTTACACATATTAGAATATCATGTTATACATGTGAAGAAGATTTAGTATAGTTAGATTATGTAAATTAAACCTTTGCATTAATATTAATGACAAAATGATGCTTTTTTCTTACTCGATTTTTATTTTTATTTTTATGGAAGAGGTTTGATGACACCTTGCCTTGGCCATCTAGGGAACTAGGTGTAGGAAGAGGTTGCTTTAGTTACCACATTTAACTTGGTATGTATGATCCATGTGTGTATGATATTTCCAACGTGTATTATTTTTATTATGATCACTTAAGCACTCAAGTCTAACTTTTGATGCTCTGGCTATAAGTTCTAAGTTAAGTGGTTCCATGGAATTCTGTAATTTTACTCAAAAAAGTGTGTCATTTTAATGGTTTGGTTATATATTTGGTGATTTGAGTAGGTTGTACACACAAACGCTATTGTACCCCTTATTTCCCACAAAAAAATTATACTCAACCTTGTATTTTTGGATTTTTGGTGGGAATGGAATCTTATTTACTAAACTTGATCGAGTTAAAAAGAGATATGGTAATGAAGTCTAAATTTATGAGAATTTATTTTAATTTATTTTAATTTCTCGCTTGCAACCAAGATACCAGTGGATTGAAAACATTCAAATAATTTTTTAGGGAAATATACTCTGATGGCGACTTTAGATACATAAAAGTGTGCGTAAATGGAAATGGGGTTTTTTGTTTTTATGTGGATCCATCTATCTGGTGTTTCAATTATCTATCTTCATAGCCTCTCGAATGTAATGATATGAAACATATCTGCCCCATCCATTGGTTGATGGTTTGGTTTGGAAATAATAACTTTGTAGTAAAATTAATGCTCGTGTTGTGCAATAACAGTGACATGGAGGGAGGAATCATATCACTCGTCGTTGCTTCTTCAAAAATCTCATTTGTTGGTATTGCATAATTCAAAGTCAAAGAACATATGTTAGGGTTCAAGGTTTTATGAAGGTCTAGTGGTTGCAAGTTCAAAATCTCGAAGGCATCTATTCTCGTTGTGGTTGGCAATATTTGTCTTCCTGTAGCAGTTGGCCTCCTTTCGATATATTCAAAACCTGGTGAATCCATTCCAAAATTTTAGTTCATCTTTAAAAGCAGGAGACTACCATTCTGGTACAAATTAAGGTTTCCTTTATCACGTAAAAACTTTCCCATTCTCACTTCCAGACATGAAGCCACAGATAAACACTAGAGATCACTTATGCTCATTCCCTTTGGAGCTCAAACTAATACTCCACACAATTTTTCTATGGAAAGAGAAACCCAAAATCTGAAATTGTCATCTTACTGTGATCCATATGGGTTGAGATTACCAAAGGTTATAGCTAATTGGTGGTCTAGTTTTTAGGGCCCAGGTTTGTGTTGAGGAAGGGATGCCAACCTCATATCAATAAGCGATAATGGCTTCCTTGCTCTCACGGCTTCCTTGTTCTCCATAAACAACAATTTTTCAAGAACCACTTATAAGACACATTTTCCAAGAAGGATATCAATATAATTCAACATGTGATATCCAGTTGTGGGGTCCTAACACCTTTGAATCATATTAGACGAGGGCAAAGATTTTACAAATCCTTATGCTCCATGTAATTTTGACTTCCAATCAAGTTTGTTTTGTTTTTTTTACTATGTTGTTTATGGAATTTGTAGATAGATGATTGGTACATCTATGAAATATTTGTAATATATAGATTCAACAAAAGGATCAATTTCTTGGGCTTAATCATAAAACCTTACCCGAAAATGTCGAGAAAATTGAACCAATAACATTTCCATAACAAAGGTAGTTTGACAACAACAATGAAACAAGTGAAGTAAATTGAACCAGTAACCTTCCAATAAGAAAGGTATTTAGGTATTTTGAGAACAAAGGTATCATAAAATTTGACCCAACCTGAAAATATCGAGAAAATTGAACCAATAACCTCTCAATAAAAAAGGTATTTTGAAAACAACTCCACCTCATCCAGATTAGGTCATATTCACTTGAACTCACTCTAGATTCAACCTCACTCTGTATTGAGGAGTCTTCCATGGTGGAGGGAAATATCAAATAGAAACGGGGTCTTCTTCGGCAGCTGAGTCGATTATTTCCATTTTTCGGATGATTGTGAGAGTTATAGTCTGCATATTAAACCTCCCATATGTAGAGTTGAAGATAAATGTTCATGTTCCTTAGCCTTATTTTTTCCTTACTACCCTTTGTGGGCCCTTCTGCTAGTTCGAGGAGGAGGTTGATAGTACTCGCACGATCCATGTGCCCGTGATAGTACCTCACAAACAAAACGAGCTTCCTCTAACAATACAGGGAATACAGTTACCCTTAAGGATGGTCGGTACATTCCTACTATCATAGTTTTCCATATTTTCCAATTGCTTTGAGAAATGAGATTCGATTCCGACATTGAATTGTTTGCATGACTCACCTCAGATTTTCAGGGCAAATTGGATTTAGTGATTCGATTCAAATATCGCACCCAAATAGAAGATATTTGTCCTCTCCATTGGATGAAACCCACATTGCAAAGAGAATGAGATGGATGGCCCATACCAATTAGAAATTATACTATTTGTTTAGGATTTCATTTGTAAAGAAGAGAAAGTAAAGTTGACTGGTTAGGGATATTAATTAAATTCTTTGATATGAAAAACCTTAATTCTGATTCCTAATCAAATTGTTTGACTCCTATCCAAAAAGAACATAAAATTTGTCACATTTATTTGAATCCTTTTGGAAGTATTACTCAAAAGCAACAGAGTTGAGTTGTCTGCACTCATCAGCCAAAATGGTGAGCGTGGAGATAGGGATCCTTGTCTAGTCTCGTTACTCCTAACAACTCTCCTCGTAGCATTTCTTTTCATGGGCAAAGGTATTTTTTGAGTGCAATCTACCTTTTCTTTTTCTACTTTCTTATGGTCGAGGTTCAAATCATTAAATCTATGTGTCGTCCATGATAAATTAATACAGGGTTTGGTAGATATTCCACAACTCTTTTCATGGGCAAAGGTATTTTTTGAGTGCAATCCACCTTTTCTTTCTTTTCTTTAATGACATGCTCAAAATTGATCCCATTAACGATTTTCCAAAAATGCCTTTCAAATTTAGGGCTGGTGCCCTTAAATTTTTGGCATTTTGAGCTCCTACTGCAGCTCATTCGATTCCTCTAAAGCTCCAGATTGGACATGTAAGTTCAATTTCCCTTTGCTCATATTTTTTCATTTACTTAATTTTGTTGCATTTCAAAGTGTGTGCATAGGATATTTGATGAAGCTACCATGAATGTTAAATTTTACAGTATTTTGAGCCATCATTTGTCACGGTTTCGAATCCTCTGGATCATAATCCATGGCAATAGGACTTTGGTAGTTCAGTTTTAAGCACGCTCAATGCATGGTTTTTTTCTTGCACCTTTCAGTAATGTAAGACGCATAGGATTTGCCACTCAATGCATTTTTTTTTACTGATCTCCTATAGTAAAGACCATGTGATTCCTATTTGATAATAGATTGTCCAGACAATATAAAGGAGACTTTTAATGCTCAACTTTTCTTCTTAAAGAAGTGGTCAATGGAAGAAGTAAAGGCCTCTGAACAAGAGGACATTCATTAGGAGTTCGTCGTAGTCTCAAGGTTTTTTCATTTATGATATGATTTATTTAATTGTTGAAGCAGAGAAGAGTAAATTACTAAATTCAAAATCAGAATGAGAACACAATATTAATATTAGTAAGAGTTTTCAAGAGTGAAACAACTATTGTCTGCTTTCTTTATTCTCTTATGCCCACAGAAAACCAACAAATTCATACTATATAGAATAAAAAATAAACAGAATTGTAGAGTCCAAGGATTCCTTTACCTTAACATCCTTTTTCCCTATACTTCTTCCTTTTTCCTATTCCTATCACCTAAATAAATGCAATAAACATAAGGTTTTGTTAAGGTAAGCACTTACATGTCCTCTTTTTCATATTTTGTCTATATACCTTATTGTTTTATTAAAGTTTTCATTCAGCTACGGAATTGACCTGATTTGTAGCTAATCCACAAATATGCCACTATCTCCATTGTTGACAGGGTTCAAGTGCACCAGCTCAAAAAAAGAAGATATGGATAGATGATGAATGATCCCCTCATGGATTCTTTCCTATTCTCTTGAGGCAATCCTTCAAGAAAATTGCACTGTAATATGGTCAACCTCAAAGTCAACTGCAAGATCATATGCTGGAATAGAGTCTGAATTTCACGAAATATTATCAATTTTCTTTTCCAAATAGAAAATTGATGATTAAGCGATATAGTTTGGTTTAATAGGGATCATAATGAAGATACGTAGGCTTAAAACTCTCATGGTGTTATTTGAAGAAATGTTAGAAGAACAATGGCCGCTCTGTGTTTTGGTGCGAGCCGCTGTATGTAAATTTTGAAGAACATGTTGGAAATAATACTGAGAGGGGGGGGGGGGTGAATCAATATTATCAAATCAATAATCTTTTCATTTTCATTATCAGATTCATATACGCTACTTCAATTAAGGATACCCGCGTGTATACACAACTGTGTTTAATGCAACTAGAACATTATTAACCATATGAATAATAAACAGGTGCAGTAAAACAAAACAGATCATCACACATAAGAAGCACACATGAACGCCATGATATAAGGTGGAAACCCAATGTGGGTGAAAACCACCTACTGCAATTCGTCTCTATCTTCTTTTAATAAGAAACTTCTTTTTACAATATTTCTGTACTGGTGTAGTCTTATGCTAGTACGTAGGTTTCTACCTGCAGAAGGCTACAACCTTCTCTCGTTCTCCAGTTTCTCCTGGAAGGGAGCTACAACCCCCTTAGCTCTTGTACTAGCTGATGTACTAGTACGTAGGTTCTGACTTACAGAAGGCTACAACCTTCTCTTTTCTTCCAGGGACCATGAATCACCCAACAACTAAATCACTGAAATCCTGTCATAAAAAACACAGTCACTAGAACACAGACCAGAGCCCAAAACTTTGCAACAACCACTAGAACGAAAAACAACCTGAAAGATCAAATCTCATAATGTATATGCTACTTGATTGTGTCGAACCAGCATGTATACGCCCTTTCACCAGAGAGAACCCTCGTGCAAATCTGAAAATTATTACGTATACCTTCGCTGCAATTTTCAACTTTAGATATACCCAAACCATAAGATATAAAGGATAAGACATGCGTTAGTATTCAGATCTATTCATGATAATACCATATAATGATAATGCATTTTAGTCTTCATGATCCCGGTCCATCAACCTTTATCAACTGCATAGGTGCCTCCTTGGCTCAGATCGAGCAAAGCATCACAAACCAATAACCATCATACTAGGTCTCACACTTCATCAGATATTCATCACTTGCACTCTTCCTCCTCTTGGCCTAATGATCTTCTCCTTATATAGGTTTAGGCCTCTCTCAATACCATGGTCCAAAACCACGTAGAACCAATACCTTGGACCCAATACTTGGGGTCAACACTTTGGACCAAATACCATGGACCAAATACCATAGACCAAAACTTAGTTTTCCAACGTGTACGCGCCTTTCCTTCTGTGAACCTACATGTGTATGTATACGCCTCTTTTCTTCTGCTAACCCGCGTGTATACACACTTTCATCAAGGTTAACCTGTGTATACCTCTCTCTTGACCTGCTGCACTATGATCTGTCATCTGAGTGAGTTGCCATCAAGGACAACACCTGTATCATAATGCCAACACTCTCCCCCTTTGGACTTGATGTCAACCACCACACCAAGTCACTCTCCCCCTTTGACATCAAGGGCAAAGGGCAGACCAAGATGTTCTCTCCCTTGGTATACCTTCTGCTGTCTATACTCCCCCTGAGTACCTACTGAAATCTCTGATTGAGCTCCCCCTTTGTACATGCCAAGATGTACCAATCTGTCCATGCTCCCCTTGAGCACATGTAGTGTCTGCAAAATCATAACATGACTCTATACATACATCAATCTCCCAACCAAGTGGGAATACACCATTTTTTACTCATCCACCCAACCAGGTGGGGATATACCAAATGTTTATACATGACTCAAAAACAAGAAACATTACATCATCCATCCCATGCATAGTGGGGTAACAAAATACATCACATGACTCACAAAGACCAAGGACCTAAACAAGACCATGATAGTTATCAGCAGTTGTCATACACCATAAGCATCTGTCACTAGCATCCAAACCTGTAACCTACAATCCATTCTCTTGGTCAAGCAAGATGTGTCAATAAGCATCATCGCCAAAGATTTTTAACCATACTGCCAACAATGCATTATTCGAAGCATATGCTCCCCTTGAGCCTGTGCCAACCATCATATACCATGACCGAACCATTTCCTGAGTCTGTTCTGCTGCTTTTTCTTCAGAGTTTCATATACGCGACTTTGAAGCCTATAACTCGCCTATATACGCGACTTATCTTCACAATATCTGCGTATGCAAATTAGAATATTGAAGGTCTACACTTTCAGTTTCCCTTGTGTTTGTTATGTTAGCTAACTGAGTTATGCCACATCTTTCTGTCTCTAATTCTATCTTCTTCAATACCTGGAATTGTGATTATATATGATCCTCTTGCTTTGGAGTTTGGATTTTGCTCCTGCATTCCCTTACTTTATGTCCAAACTTGTTACATGCATAACATCTTACATGTTTCATATTCCTCCTATAGCAATCAATGGCTTTGTGACCAAACATATTGCAAGCAATACAATATCCCTTGAAGTACCTGGAGCGTGATGATCTTTCTGTGTGATGGTCTTGACCCATTTTTCTTCTGCATCTAGCTGCAATATGTCCAAAGTTATGACATACATAACATTCAACATTATTCATTTGAGGAAATAACCAACTATCACTTCCACAGTTAGGAGGAAAAGGTCTTCTTTGAAGGATTTCTTTCCTTGGTTGTTGCTGGGGTTGACCACTTATCTCTTCGTTGATCATTTCAGATTTTGCATTAGAATTCCTTTCCTCACCCTGTGAGCTAGATTCACCTTCGACAGTTTCATAAAAACCAAGACCAGTTTTGATAGCAGGGGATCTTTGACTACTAAGAATATCATCCAAAATCTTAGTACTGTCTTGAAATTGTAACAATTTATCATTTTCTTCTAATTTACCTTTCAAGATATTTACCTCAACCTGATGTTGTTCTTCCTTTTCCAAATATTTCTTCCTTATGTTTTCTTCAACTTTTCTTCCTTCTTCCACTTGTTGCCTTAATTCGAGCACTTCATGTTCTTGTTCTTCAAGAGCTTCTTTGTTCTGCTTCTTTGATTCTTTAAGTTCTTCTTTTAGAGAGAGGATCTTAGATTCAATTCTCTGAATTGGTATGCTATGATCTTTTACTACATCCTACAACTGTTCCCTTACTCTGGTTACTGTCTCCAGCTGTTCTTTTAATTTGGTAACTTCTTTTGTTTCTACGTCCTTATTTTCATATGCCATGAGAAGTCTAATGTCTTCATCACTATTGGATGGGTCATTACTTTTATCATGAATATAATAACTTCTATTACCTTCTTCAGACATCTTTCCTTTGTTATGAGGGCATCTAGCAGCATAGTGACCAACTCTACCACAAGAAAAGCATTTGAAAGGTAGCTTACCTTTGAACCTTCTAGATCCTCGTTCAAGATTCTTGACAAAATTTACCTCATATTATTCTTCTGAAATGTATCCTGATTCACTGAGTTTTTCTTTTCCATTTGCTGATACTTCAAATGCGGCTTCTCTCATATCTGATGGTCCTCCTTTTCTCATCTCAAAAGCAATTAAGATTCTGTGAAGCAGCGTCATAGTGATTTTCTGCTGATCCTCCTTTTCTTCTATGGCAGACACTTTGGATTCAAATTTAGTAGACAAGGATCTCAAAACTTTCTCAACTAAGACAACTTCCTTAATTTCTTCTCCCAGATTCCTCATACAATTGACAATCTCATCTATACGCAAGAAGTAATTAGTTATGCTTTCATTACTATGCATATTAAGAGTTTCATACCGTATTCTGAGAGTTTGAAGCTTAGCACATTTCACCTGATCATGTCCTTTGTAGCTTAGAATGATTTTATCCCATATTTATTTGGCTGATTTGAACTGCATGACCTTGACAAATTCTGATTGTGACAAACTTCCCAATAAGATAGTAACAACTTTGGCATTGAGTTCATATTGCTTTCTACCTGCCGTATCTGTAGGAGTTGCTGATGGATATGTATATCCTACTTCCATGATTCTCCAAACATCTATTCCAAGCGATTGTAGATATGCTATGGTTCTTATCTTCCAGTAGACAAAATTTCTCCCATTGAATATTGATGGTCTGATGGATCCCTCTCTTTCTTGATTACTCATCCTGATGTATCTTCCTTCAAGCGATCAAGTTTT